>JAMKQA010041759.1:0-12356 GCA_024699735.1 Posidonia australis
AGTTTCCGGCCGAGAGGTTAGTTTTTTTTTAATTTGTGATTGAATCTCAAATTAAATCAACCTGGGCTCTGATACCAGTTTGTTAGGGATTCAGATCACACACAAACCAATCAACCCAAGAACACTGAGTATTTACGTGGTTCGGCAATGCCTACTCCACGGGCAGAGAAAGAGAGGAGGTGTGTTTTACTATGAGAAAGTGTGGAAGAAGATAATACAAGTGATTAGGGTTCTTAGGTATTTATAGAAGACCCTAAGAGACCTTAATCACCCAAAGGGTAATTTGGTAATTACTCATTTACAAGTCAATTCTAACAAGAGGAATATAAATCACTTTGTACTTGATGAGTTTTAGATACATAGAAAATAATTTTTATACACTAAACCTTATACCATGCATGCCTGTTGATCTGACACCTGCTCCGGAGAGATCGTTGGAGAGCCTCGTTCCTCGTGGTTTGCGCCAGCGCCTTCTCCATGTCATGATTAATATGAGGTGATACATTCATGAATGATACATGATTATGTGAAATTATTAAATTGTATAAGTATAGGCGTATGTAAATATGCATGAATTATGCATTACAATTAATAATTAATTTTACCAAGAGGACAAATACACAATAAGACGACTTAAAAAAGAAAAAAAAAACACAAATACACAAACAGTAAGGTGGGCAACAAATGAGATGGGACGTTTGGATTGGAATATACGACCTTGAAGCTACTGAGAGAAGAATAAATGTATGGTATAGGTGAGAGTTACTACAAATGAGAAGGAAGAATGTCTGGAATATACGACATGTAGCTGCTGCATTGCCTTGAAAAAAGGCATGCCATGACGTACTCCTTATTTCACCTTTACTTAACCTCTTCACTTTTTCCATCTCCTTGAGGGGGAGGGGGGATGGCATGTTTTTCTTATCAAGAGTCACAGGCAGCAAATGGGACTAAACCTAAACCTATGCCTAGAAAGGTACGGGGAGAACGGCAGATATGAAGGGTAGCATTCTCAAGTCGCTATTGCTTCTTTCCTCCAAATATATGTTTTTTTTTATTTTTTTCACCCCACATTGTATTTAATGTCGAATTGAACTCTCCCTTTCTTTAATGGGTTTTTTTTGCAAAATAAGTTCTCTGGCTCGCCCTTAAGAAGCACACCCATGTGGGCTGTTTTTTACCTATGCATTGAAGTGAAGGAGGGGAAGACTTCCATGCAGCACTTTCCACAGTCACGCTTTGGGGCACCAGTGGTCAGTGTCTTCTTTGCTTAGAGATACCCTTTTCCTTTGCCTTTTGCTCTCTCAGAAGGAAGGAAGGAAGGAAGGAAGAAACAGAAATGACCAAGGATGAAGACTTTAAGCTGCTCAAGATCCAGGTCCTTTCATTCACTAGCTCACTCACTCTCATTTTTTTTTTCCCTTTAGTGTCTTCTTTCTTCAAGCAAACGTGTCTTCTTCATGGGGCCAAAAGCAAGTTGTTTTGTTGTTTTGTTTTCAGACCATTGTGCTCAAGGTAAACATACACTGTGATGGGTGCAAGCAGAAAGTGAAGAAACTGCTCCACAAGATTGAAGGTACTTGTGGGTTTCCCTTCCATCTTCTTCCTCCCCTGTTTCACACTATTTAAATGCCGTCCATTTGTGATCAGTACCTTTTTTACTATGTTTCATGGGTAGCATGAGCATGATGAATGCCAAACATTCTTGAAAAACTCCATCCCTTTGGCTATTCTTCGGAAAGCTTGTGAGTCATCTCATGGGAAGTTTTTTCCCCATTAAACAGGGTCAGTGTAGAAATAAAAATTACAGTATGTATGTTTATCTTCCCCACAAGGGTGTGACCAACGGTCCATAACAAAAATAGCTTTAAGTGTCACTGTACTTGAATTTTTCATAATTGTTATCTCATGGTTTCTAGTATCTGCTGGATCTCTTCTTTGGCAGCCCCAATGAAGTCAGCACACATCATTGCCTTTTGGGCTGTTCCAGAGATATTTTGTTTGAATTTCTTACAAGGCCACCTTTATCTTGTATTCTTACCTTTGCATGCATTTTGTCTCTTTTTCCTGATAATTATGTTTTATTTCTCCTGTTTGTGTATGATTCAGGTGTTTACGAAGTTAACATGGATGCTGAGAACCAAAAGGTCACAGTCACAGTCTCAGGAAATGTGGACTCAGCGACCCTGATAAAGAAGCTGGTCAGATCAGGTAAACATGCAGAGCTCTGGTCCCAAAAGTCCAACAACAATCAAAACAACAAGGCCAACCAGCAGAAGCAACAACAACAAAAATCTGGTAAGAACAAAAATGCCAACAAGAACTCCAACAAGGACCAGCAGAAGCAAAGCCTCATGAAAGGCAAAAATCAGGGGAACAAGCCCATTGACTTCAGCTCCGACGAAGAAGACGACTTCGACGAAGAAGACGACTTCGACGAAGACGACGCTCTGCAGGTCTTGAACAATCTCAACCAAATCAATCTGCTCAGGCCTGCCCAACAACAACAACAACAACAACAACAATGCTGGTAATGACAAGAAACATGGCAATGATGGAAATAGGAACAATGGTGCTGCTAGTGGGAAGAAGGATATTAGTAGTGGAATTCCCAACCTGAACCTAAATCAGAAGAACACTAATGGGGCAAGAGGCCAGAATGGCATCAATTATGGAACAGCAAACGACAAGATCATGATGGCCAATGCCGCTGCGAACTTGGCTGGGATGAATCCAGTGACAGTGGATGGTTTCAAGAGGTTTGGTGACATAAATGGCACGATGGGCCTTGGTGACAGTAATGGGTTGGGATTCCACCACCGCCTCCACCACCACCACCAACAACAACCTCAGAGGCAGCAGCAGAATAGCTTGCAGGCTCCTCCCATGGGGTTTCCACCTAGTGGACATCATCCACAACAGCAGCAGCCATCACCTACGATGATTAACATGCAAGGGTATCAGAGTCACCATCCATCAGCCATGATGAACCTAAACAACAGACTGAGCAACATCCAGCCACAAATGGTGTACAACAGGGCCCCTCAGATCCCTCCATGCACAGGGTACTACCCCCCCTACTACCCAAGCCCTTATCTCTACCGCCAGTCGGACAATGGCGGTGAATATGGAGCCCATCTTTTCAGTGATGAGAATACCAATAGTTGTTCTGTGATGTAAAAGAATAGGGTTGGAGTTCGAGGATCTGGAAGAGTGCGTGAATGTCATTAAGTGTTTTAAGTATTTAGGGTTAGCTTTTCACCTCCATCCTTTTTTGTCTTTTTTTACTGTTTTCTAAGTATTCCTGTGAATGAGCTGGTGCTATTGTTTACACTGTGTCGCTCTCTTCCCCTCTCTCTCTCTCTCTCTGACTTCTGCATATTTTTCCCTACGCCAGTAAAGTTTAGACAAATAAACACCATCTACGTTTCCTGACCGATGTAATGCCATTTTGAATTTTGTATTGACGGGTGAGGAATTCCAAGCTCTAAATTCCTAATAAACCAACCCCTCATGTGCACAGACGAAGCAGAGGGTGATAAACTTGTTGGATTACTGTCACTTTTTTTAGGATGATGGCAGAAGGAAGCAGCCTGGGAGACGCACAGCATGATTAATCACAGCACTGACTGGTATATTAGAAACAAAAAAAAAAAAACTTCAAAAAATGTCGAGGAGCCATGGGTGGGGGATATGGAGTCACGGAGATCGTTTTGGTTTTTTTGAATGGTGATCGGACAACATAAAACATAAAGTAAGAGGAGATGTTGAATCGAAAAGAAAAAGGTGTCGCAAAGAACAGAGCTCTTTACTATATATCCAAGGTGGTCAACTTGTTTTACTGGCAGACTTTGTCACTAGCTTTCCCTACACGGGATATCTTGGATTGAAGCAGTTGGGACTCGGGAGCGTGCAGGGCATGTACTACACTACATACAGTCTTCTGGCTTGTGCAAGGTGCCAATAGATATATTACAAGGACCTCTGCCAGAAACCGGTCATGTTTTGTTTTCCCAGGTCTCTTTGACTATCTTATTTCCTCAGACAGCATATTGAGGTACCACTAGTCCACTCTCTTGAAAAGCAACAGGAACACCAGCAGATTCAAAACCTTTTGAAATGAGGAATACACCAACCATCCATACTTGTGGAAGAAGCCACAGTTCCTTCTTATCATTTATTTTGGAAGTTGAAGTTTCAACAGTAAAAAGATATACATGGAATTGAAGTAACAACAAATCTTTTTTCCTGTAAGAAGAATAATAATAGAGTTACATATAGATCCTTTTAGAAGACACCAGGAATATATGTTAGAAAGTTTCACGGTACTACGTACGGATGCATCGAAGTTCTACTTTCATGGCGCAAACGGAAACTTTCATAATTATTGGAAGTAGTTTTCCTTAAATAAAAATTGGAAGTAGTTTTTTTTTTAATGTTAGCATTCAGGATTTGAACTATTGTAGATTTGGGAACCACAAAGCTCTGACAACTCCGTAGTAAAATTGAAAGTAGTTTTGAAGTTTCAAATAAAAAAATACATTTCAAAAAAAAGTTTAAAAAAATGTTGGCAAAAAGTTTCAAATAAAATATGTTGTATCATTATTAAAAAGAAAAAAAGGTATGTTGTATATAGCAAGTAAAGTACAAATATGCCATGGAAAAACTGTAATAGGAAGACATCAAAGGTGACAAGACCACCAACGGTCGGGAGAGAAAAAACTCTAGCAAGCTCTGCAAAAATTTTCTGCATAAAAGAACAACATTATAAGTCCGTCACTGTACCTGTACCAGACATGCCCGCGAAAAGTGCAGTGTAGACACCTGAATGGTTTGAAGCTCCTCTGTGGTCCTCTTCCCATTGTTTGCCAGTCAAACCTTATGAGAATCCAACTAGCAGAAAATGGAAACATGAAGCAACAAGTCTTCTAATTCGTAATTTATGGGATGCTATAACATTTTCCAGATAAATAAAGAGAATTATATTCGAAGGTAAATTTTATCCTGATACATCTGATTCTCATTAAAAGGTGACACCAAAGGGCACATGGAAAAGATGGTAGAGGTTTCAATCAATGCTGCCGCGACTACTTGAAAAGGTCCCAAGTTCAAGCCTGGATCAGTCCCAGGCTGCTTAAATGAAAATCCGATGACCAAGTCATTTGACCATCATCCCAAAGAATAGCTTTGATGCAACATTGCAATATATTGAAGAAAAAGTCACATCTGTGATACATCACAAAGAAAAGAAAGAAAGAAGAAGAGGATCCCAACCACTTGATGTGATTGTCACATGCACAGACATACTTGTGATTATAAGCTAAATGCGTACGTAATATATAGAAGATTTGTAGAACAATGAAACTTCAAAATACAGAAAGAGGCTACAAAAAATTCCATCAGCATAAGCCACAAATTCAATTAACCCCAGTTGTAGGCTAATTCACTGTTTATGCAAAAGGGTTTGACTTGTGAACATTAAACCACTCCATGCCAACCTATACACGAGGAAGGCTAAATAATTCCAGAGAGAGAGATAACACAGCTGTGCATAGACACAATTAGTATCATAAATTACATGAGCAACCAGTTCTTTTTGATCTTGTTGGTCAGCTTATTTGAGATTTCCGCTTGAGGGAAGTTTTTAAAGATCCTACATTTCAGAACCGTCTCATTTGGTTGATAATTGAATCACCTGCCTCATTCTCCCTAGGATTATAGAAGCCTCCAGCCTCCAGCCTAAGATCAGAAGAGACCATGCTTAGGCCACAGGTAAAATCTGACCATCTCATCTAGATACCATGGTTGGTTCTTTTCTTTCTCGAAATAGAGAGATATCATGGTAAGATCATAGCATTTTTCTGTGAGCTGCTTCTTTTCATGCACAGAGGAAAAGCCAGCAACATTGCTTATAGGAAGACCAGACAGCTTTCAACTTAACTTGCACCAGCAAAGTGATTCTTTAAAGGAGGCACGAGGTATGTAAAGACTACAATAGTTCATATATTGCTGCAGAGCTCCAGATGCCAATATGTTAGTTGCAGAACCAAAAATGTGCATTTACCATCTTCATATATTTGCATCTGTCATCCTAGATTGGCACAAATCATACCTTCTTGGTCTATCCTTCTAGTGTGGCGTGAAACATATATTAATTGTCAAGTCTAAACTAATTCCACGCTCATTACTACATATGTATCTTCTTTGCACACAACCATCTTATTTGATCAATCCGTATCATCTACTTCATTCTCCCCGGGACTGCAGGATTCCCATCCAAAGAACAAAAGAAAACTGTGCTTGGTGTACATAAAAGCCAATCTCACAATCTAGAAATTATATTAGGGTTAACTCTGTTGTATAACATATCATTTGCTTGTGTATTGCTTTTTGAGGTGCATAGGAAAGAACCACAACATTTGCAAACTTATTTTTTCAAAGAGGCACATAGGGCAGAGAGTGTACCATGTTCGGCATATTGCTGAAGAGCTCCTGACCTATTGTGACAGTTATGAACGAAAAAGTCATTTACTATCTCAACGCTTAGCATCCTTCCTCCTCCTAGACTGGGCTTTCTGCCATTTTTTCCTTGAAACAAACTTGCTTTTTGGCTTCAGTTTCAATTCTGGAGAAAATTTATAATTTGGATCTCTCATTCGTGCCTGAATGTCCTTAAAGAATTGCATATTCAATTTCTTCGGCCCCCCTTCTCTCAGTTCTGCATACTCTGGTCCTGAAACAATGTTTTCAAAAGCTCCAATTAGGATATCTATGTCACTCATCACTTCCCATACATTTGTGTAGCGTCCATCTGGCCCTTTCTTCAATTTCTTCAAAGCGTTTTCAACAGCAATCTTTCTAGCTTGTTTTCCTGGGGACAACTCCTCCGGTTCCTCTTCATCTTTCAATAGCTCAGCAAGTGTCCGGTATTTTGGTGTCTCCTCAAACTCAAACAACTTGTCTATATATGGATCACTACGCTCATTTGGGTGAGGTTCTGTGGGGATGTCACACTCATCATCGCATTCACTACCAGTCCATAGAGTCTTCTCCTCATCACTATCTGACCAAACACTTCTCAGCTCATCACTATCATCAGCATCAATGAGGTCTGCATTTTCCCTTGCCTGCCTCTTCACTTTCTTGATTTCATTCTCTAAATTTTTATTTGTTTCATTGGGGTCATCTTCATCACTTCCTGTCCACAAGCTGGTGTCCTCGTCCATTTCCTTCTTCCATGCTTTCCTGAATTCTTCATCCCCTGGTTTGACATTGCCAAAGAGGTCATAATGTGGGCGTCCACGTGCATAAAATCGTACTGCTGCAAAAATGAACAAAAATTAAGATTAAATCTAGCTCAATTATGAAAAACATTGACGGCATCACACAGTCACTCTTACAAACTGCATCGATATTTGTCTCCAGAACTATTAGTAGAATTTCCAATATCAATAACAAGACTGAATACCAAGCACAAAACGATGCTATCATTACAAGGTACAAAGAAAACCAGTAGCCACAAAATGATTTAAGGAGATCATGAGATCCCAAGTGAAAATCTTAATTCATATAATATTAAATTGAATCTTAAAACATCGACCCAATTCCAGGTCAAATATGAGGAATTGCCATATATGGGACAAATATCAGTCCTTGTCATCCAAACATCAGTAATGTCAGTCAATGCCGGCAAACATTGGTGATCTTAGTCAGATATTGGCTAAAAATGAAGAAAAAATCAGTTGTGTTGAAAAAAAAATCTAAAGTGAATACAGTTATTGATTTTACATATCTTTAACTACAAAAAATTATTTTCAACAACTAAAAAATTGGTTACCAATTTACATGGCCTGTTAACACATCACCCCTGTAAACTTAATGAATGTAGTGATTCTAGATGTATAATAGTGCTCAATGCAACTTATTTCACACTAGATAAAACTGGAACCATACCAAAACAATTTTTTTTATGTTTTAGTACACTACCGTGGATTTCGTACATTTACCATGTTCTCTTGCATTGATGTATGACATACTTCCTACCATGGAAGGACTGAAGTTCAACACAATTCCGATCTAAACCTTGCATTTGAACATATTTTAGCTACATGCAATCACACAATATGTGGGGTCTTTACACGCATACCATCCAAAATTACCTATATTATGCGAATACCATCGTGAATTCAAAAATTTCACCTATACCATCTATCATCCAAAAAACTCATATGTGCAATAAACTTAGTTTGTGAGACAGAAATGATGGAATATTTCTAATATTCCCTACCAACATTAGTTTTTAAATGTCTTTCCATCTATGCCCTTTTACCCTTTATTTCTAATGGTTATCTCATTTATTTTTCTTAAGACTTCATTATCCTTCTTCTCCCCCACAAAAAATCTTCTCATTCTCTTCTCCTTCTTCCATAGTAATGTTATGGTTTGTTAGTGATGGAGTAAGGGTAGATTATTCTTTTCCGGATGTTGGTTGGTTTTTACCTGGTTTTAACCAAGCTTCTGACTGTGATGATTTATGTGATAATTTTTTTAAAGAATGGATAGTATAAGTGAACTTTTGCATTCATGATGGTATTCATGTAATAGAGACAAATTTTGATTGTATGCATGTAAAACCTCCCCACAAAATTTGGTTAATTTTTTTTAAATTAAAAATAGTTTTTATGTATTCTAACATAAAACCAGCAAAATGAAACGTATTTGAGAAATAAAGAGAACCTAGAGAAAATTATGAAGGCCATTTAATTGATAGTTTGAATGTTCGATACTCCATTTACCCACCACAACATTAAGTATTAATTTTATAACAATATTATTAAGGTTACATGGTCTTGAGCATCTGATTACTAGCATTTTGAGTAACTTGAAACTTGGGAGTTATGATTGGAAAGACAGGGAAAAAGATGAAATGGAGATAAAATACAAGACTGAGAAATAAAAGGAAGACAAAAATGTTAGCTTTGCCAGTGTAAAACCCACACAGACTTCCAAACAAAATTCACATAATTTCCATGAGATCATGATTTTGAATTCTAACTCTAGAAAAACGGAAGACAATGTGGTTGCACAGGGTCCATGCTACACCATAGTAGTACCACAAGACTGCATATGCCAAAGCATGCCAAATATAAGGTTTCCAATTTACTACAACCATCCAACAGATCCCAGAAAATACTAAGATTTACTTCTTTAAGATTAGACTTTGCAGTCTATCCATGAACACATTGTGATTGCATATAGTTCACGTTATCCCGTATTGTCATTTGTACTATGATACTACAAATGCCATGTATGTCACCTGTATGATTGTATAACCGGCATGATTATGTATACTTGGTCAATTTTTGAACATGTGTATATTTATCAAATAGGCAAACAACACAGGGAAAAGAAAAGCATGGCTACAAGCCTACAAATTTGTTCTGCCAAAAAAATTAAAGCCTCATTCATCCAAGCAAGAAAACCCACCTCTGCACCTCATATGCCAAATTAAGTGAGGATGAAACATTCTACGACATATGTTAGGCAAACCTTCTATCTCTGATATTTTGGGCCCAATTGAAAAGATGTACTGGTCCACTCTGTAAAATGAACAGATATCCTGCGTTTTGATGTATTGCTGTTGCACGAACCACTTGAATTCAACACAAGTTGCTCCTTTTGGCACTTTGATACTTAGGTGATCACCTAATTGAAACAGACAACTGTTTCTTTATTCTTTAATGGGGTTTGTCGAAAATATATATATTGTGCATGTTTATTTCATGATCTAGAAATTATGTCTTTAACATCTTACATACTATCACTAGTGCCTATCTAACACCCATCACTCTCACATTACAACATATAATCTTTTTGTGTGATTGTGTCACAATGTTGATACTTCCACCGTGCCTTGTGCTTCCTCCTATGTGAAGGTAGAGGCGAGAGATCCAATTGTTTCTCTTTGCCAACTTTGGATGACTTGAGAAAAGTTATTAGCAAATCATGAGTAACAAATTTAAGGTTACAAAAAGTTTCTTAGCATCAAGGTAAAGAAAACTTAAACAAATAAAATGAAACTTCAGTACAGATTCTTTATTAGCAAATCATGGGTAACAAAACTGATACATCCACTGTGCCTTGTCCTACCTCCTATGTGAAGGTAGAGGTGAGACACCCGCTTGTTTCTCTTTGCCAACTTTGGATGACTAGAGAAAAGTTATTAGCAAATCATGGGTAACAAATTTAAGGTTACAAAAAGTTTCTTAGCATCAAGGTAAAAAGACAACTTAAAGGAATAAAATGAAACTTCAGTACAGATTCTTTATTAGCAAATCATGGGTAACAAATTTAAGGTACAAAAGGGTTTCTTAACACCAAGGTAGAAAACTTAAACGAATAAATTGAAACTTCAGTACGTGTTCATGAATACAGAAATTGATCCTTGCAGGAATGCCCATCAAGATAAACCCCAAATTGACATATGAATTTTCTCAAAAATCAAACCTTGGTTGCCTCTCTTGTCCCCCTGAAAAACTATTTTCCAAGGCATCATCAAGTGGCATGTTTAAATCCTAAGAGTTTGACAGAATTGGGATGGCACCAGATAATTATGCATTTAAAATTTGTATTTCTCTAATATAATCCTTACACGGACTGAAATTTCGTCAACATTGCCATTACGTTCCCTGATTTTACTTAGTTCACCTCGATAGGTTCTTGTCACCACAGTGCACTTATCTCCCGTACCAACAACCCAAAATTATGTAATATACCTATTTTTATGGTCTGGTTGTATACTATCACTATAGTTACCTTCGATTCAGCAAACCGATCAATCATTACCATTACAGTGAAAAATAAAAATATCAAAACGCGAAACAGAATAAAGTGAACTAAATAACATATAAATGTACAGTGCTCCAAAAAGGATTAGAAAGCAAACACAATACCAACCTTGCTGATTATTCGAGCTCCGGTCATATATCCGCGAGCAGCAATGTCTGATTGTACGACCAACAGCAGGTTCTAATCTATAATACAACATACATACATCAGCACACGAGTACAGAAAAGAGAGGCGGGAAGATTACGATAACCAAAGACGAGAAAACCAAACCAAACACCAGACCTCTGCGAGCACGAGTTTTGGAAACAAGCTGCGAAAGCAACGACTGGGGAGGACGACAGGCACGGACGCCCGATCAACCGCACCATTGTCGTTCCTGCCCAGAGCATGAAACCCGAGCTACCTATTCCCCTACCCAGCAACCACGGCCGCAGGTGGGAAGAAGAGGCCGTATCCTCCGAGGTGAGTGAGAGAACAATAGTCTTGGGGTTTTGGGTAGGTCTGTCCATTTCTAAAACGACATGATAACACGACACGATATAATCATATTTGGGTTTACTCTGATTATGTTTCGTGTACTTATCGTGTCTATTAGGTAAATACGACTATTAAACGGGTCATTTTCGTGTCTAAAGTAAAAAATCTGATAAGTATACGATAAGTACACGTTACTTAATCATGTATATAAATTATAACTTTCACTATTTTGAATAGTGAATGTCTATGATATGTTGTAGACTTATGATATTAGCATATGGAACAATGGAACTTGTGAAATATTGTTGAATGATTGGTTTCATAATTTATTGATTTATCTTTGATTTTTCTACGTGTATAAAACGTGTAAATGTTAAACATATACTAAACGTGTAATCTTATATTAAATGTGTAACTATATAATAAACGTGTACTTGTGTCAATCGGATCGTTATTGTATCAAAACAACACGATTCACTTAAATGTGTACTTAACAGGTCATGTCGTGTATACACGTTAACAGACAATTCGTGTTTAGGTTCAGTATTAGGTACACAATAATTAAATGGATCGTATTTGGGTTTAACATATATGTATAGTATACACGTTTATACACGACACGATAGGTACACGACACGATCCATTTGACAGGTCTAGTTTTGGGGGAGGGGGGGTTTGACTGTAAGTAGAGATGGAATTCGGACCGGACCGGGCAAGGCTGGCCTATGAAGGTAGTAGCCTGTTCGGGCCTGGATCGGGCCGGGCTTGCCTAAGCCGGACTGGGCCTGTTAAAACAGGCCATGGGCCCAGCACGACCCATGGCCCGCATGTGGGCCCGGCTTACGGACCGACGGGCCGAACCGGTCCATTGGGCCTAAAAAAAAATTTTAAAATTATTTTTTTTATTAATAAAAAATTATTTGAAATACAACAATTTTTTTACATAAAAAATACAAAATATATTTACATCATTTGTTTTACATTTTTTTTTTCAATTTTTACATCAAGAATTATTCATTTGGGGAGTCTG
>JAMKQA010042039.1:0-15734 GCA_024699735.1 Posidonia australis
CGACCGGTCTGGGCCCGCGGCCGTTTTTTGCGGGCCCGGACCGGACCGGGCCCGGGCCAGGCCAGGCGGGCTTGGCTCGGGCCGACCCGGCCTGTTTTCCATGTCTACGTGAGAGAGGTAAAAAGAACGTGAGAACTGAAGTTTACACTACGATTTGATCAGAAAGAAACTTTATCACTTGATTCAATTAGCCAGCAATATAATATGTGTTGTCGTTGACCATTGGATACTATATATGCATTATTAAAAGGTTATTTGATATATATGTTTGACTTAAATATAAACGTTTAATTTATGTAACATAACTAACTTCGTTAGTAGACTAACCTAACTGTGAAACACATTAGATTAACTAGAAAAATTAGTGAAAGATGGCCTTTTAGGATCAATGTACTTTATTGATTTTGAAACTTATGTTGATTGTATAAAATACAAAACAACCAACACATACTGAAAACATGTTATAAAATGTCAAGCCACTTTAGATCTTTTAGCCAATGTTTTACATGCTAGAAATCATTGTTACTTTTATCAACGACTATTCTAGATATATATATATTTATCTCATTCATGAAAATTTTGAAGTCCCTCATGCTTTTAAGGATTTCAAAATGGAGACAGAGAAACAATTAGGAGAACCTATCAAGATAATCAGATCGAGCAGAGGTAACAAGTACTATGACAGATACATTAAGATGGGACAGATGCTAGAGTTATTTACGCAGTTTCTTATGGAAAATGACATAGTACCTCGATATACAATGCTGGAAAATCTAACATGAATGAAGTTGCTAAAAGACGAAATAGAATACTTAATGAAATGGTTAGGGCTATGATGAGTTATTCGACTTTATTGATCTTAATGTAGGGTGAAACTTTAAAGTCAATAGTACATATTTTAAACAGAGTTTCTATTAAATCCATAGAGAAAATTCCTTATAAGTTATGGACCAACAAAAAACCTTGTTTAGGTTACATGCACGTATAGGGATACCCAGTTGAAGCTAAAATTTAGAATTTACATTAAAAAAAATTAGATTTAAGGACAATTAGTGGATACTTCATTAGTTACCTAGGAAGGTCGAGAGGTTACAAATTTCACTGTCCAACACATACCACAAGAATAGTTGAAACTAATAGAACTATCTTCTTAGAGAATGGTTGCATTTGTGGAGGATATCTTTAGAGATTATGTTTTTAAAGAGTCTCAAGAAAATGTTATTGTTCCTAATTAGGTTTCCAAGGATAATAATGTTTATCCTACTCAAGAGTTTGAGGTATATTTGTCATTTATTGTTCCGATGAATAATACTTTGAAGATAATTACATCAACTCAAGAACAACAATATGAATAACCAATTGAGGAATTTATTATTAATCCATATGTTTAGGTTTTACAAGAGGATCAAGAGATTAATGTAAGAAGATCTAATAAATAAAAGAAATCAATTATTCTTTCAGATTATGTGGTACATTTATCTAATGAGGACATAGGACAAAGGATCAACAATCCAGTAACATTCTCATAAGACATTAATTATGTTAACTTTGACAGTTGGTTGTAAGCCATGAAAGGAGGACTTGTTTCTATAGATCACAATCAAAACTGGGAATTCGTTTAGTTGCTCTTGAGGAAAAAAATGAATTCGGTGTAAGTGCTCCGTAAGATCTAAAGGAATTCAAAAAGATCAATTGAATGGTAGAAAGCAAAACTAGTGGCTAAGGGTTTCACATAAATGGATGACATTAAGTATTATGAGACTTATTCTACAGTTACCTCAAAGGATTCATTAAGAATAGTCATAACCTTAATGACATTTTGATTTAGAACTACATTAGATAGATGTGTAAATAACTTTCCTAAATGGCGAATTAGGGGAAAAAATGTACATGCAACAATCTCAAGGTTTTTAGGTTAAAGGAAATGAACATATGGTTTGCAAGCTAAAAAAGTCTTCATATGGGCTTAAGCAAAGTTTGTTGACAATGGTATTTAAAATTTAACGAAGTTATCATGTCCTTTCGATTTAAGGAAAATATTGTTAATCAATGTATATATCTGAAGGTAAGTAGGAACGATGGATATTACTTGTTTTATATGTAGATGATATTCTACTTGTAAGTATAAGTATTAGTTTATTAAGGGAAACTAAAGATTTTCAATCTAACAACTTTGATATGAAAGACATGAGTGAAGTTCATTATATTATTGGGATAGAAATTCACTGTAATAAGTTTCTAGGCATGCTTGGGTTATCTCAAAAGTTTTACATATCAAGCGTGTTAAAGATGTTTTCAATGGAAAATTGTGTTCTTAATAAGACATTGATTGTAAAAGGTGATAAACTAAGAAAATTGCAAAGACCTTAATCAGATTAAAAAAGATTTGCAATGAAGGATAAGCCACATACTGCATTAATTGAGTGTCTCAACTATGCATAAGCATATATTCAACTAGATCTAGCTTTTGTCACTAGGTATCTAGGAAGATATTAAAGTAATCCATGACTTTTACATTGGTAAGTTGTAGAGAAGGTTTTGAGATATCTGCAAGAAACTAAAGATCTCATGTTCATATACAGACGATCAGATCAACTAAAGGTCATGGGATTCTCTTAGTTAGATTTTGCTGGGTGTGTTGATACTAGAAAATTCGCTTCTAGATATATCTTTTTATTTACTAAAGGAGCTGTTTCATGGTACAGTACCAAACAGAAAATAGTTGTTGCTTTCACCATAGAAGCTGAGTATGCAGCTTGTTATATAACATTTTCACAGACTATTTGGAAACGCAACTTTATCACATACTTAAGAATCATGGATTCTATAGAAAAACCTATAAAGATATATTGTGATAATGAGGCCACAGTTAAATTCTTTAATAACAACAAAAACTCTAGTACATGCAAGCATAAAGAGATCAAGTTTTTGATTGTAAAGAAGAGAATTAGAGATTATTTGATGTCTATTGAGTATATTAAATCTAATTCAATGCTAACTAATCCTCTTACAAAGGTATTTCTTCCAAATACTTATGGTGAGTGGATTTAACCTGTTCTTTTGAGGTTTTACTTTGATAGTTCAAACATTGATATACTATGTGATATTACATTTGTTTGATGATCTTTGTTTAATAGTTTTTATGTTGTTTAACTATTGAATTATTATTTTATCATTAAACAAATTAAAGAGAATAAACTTTACTTTTATTATCATGACATTTGCAAATTTATTCATATAGTATTGATTACCACATGAAATGTTTAATTGTAACTTCAATCATAGATATCTTAGTACATAGAAGAGACATATATTTTGACAATATATTACTACTATGATTAGTATATATGAAGGTTGTTATTCTTGAATGAAGATTAATATGTCTCACTAAACAAATGGATAGTGGTCGCTTCACATAAGATTTTGTTTAAAATAAAGTAAGTTAGATAAGTCAAGTGGGAGATTGTTGGACCTAAATCCAAATATCTTACTTATGTGACTTAACCAACTTGATTAGTGGGTTAACCCAGTTGTGAGATACATTAGATTCAGTGGTGTATAAGGGATATTATAACGTAGTTATGAAGTGTGTTATAAAAGAAACTCTAGGATTTCAACATACAACTACATAACAACTCTTTTAGCTCTCTTGCTTTTGAGAGGCTCTTTCTATAGAAGTAGAGATAGTTACTATGGAGATACAAAAGAAGAACGCCTCCACATCAAGATTGACAACATGACCACATAAAGTAAGTTCCTTATAGCCTATCGATACAAAGACGAATATAAAAAACTATACATGTACCAAGTTCCATCCCAAACTTATTATTGTATACTTAACCCCGATTAGAAGTTTATTTCACCAAAAATTGAATACCGCCTAACATACCATTAATACATATATGCTTGAACAAAAGCACTATAATATGTTTTTCCTTTTTTTTTGAATTGGTGGTGGTCCTCACCAACATCCGAGTTCATTTCCCAGAGAGACTCAAACATGGATCCAAAAATCATACAACCACAAGCTTTCGACAACTACAGTATTGACAGTTGGTGATACACACTATGATATGTCAAATTCAATAAAAATACGTTACTTAGGAAAATAACTGACTATCAAAATAATTAGATATCTTGTAGAAGATTCAGGAGCTTCAGCAGAAAAAACCATTCATGTTGCTGACAACAAGATGTTTGGATTTTGAAAAATATGGAGATTAAGGCGTTGTTGTACTTCCTTCTAAAAAAAAAAAATGAATTTTTGTGTCAATATATTTCTTAGAACTATTAATATCATCAATATTTTCTTTAGAGTTAATGAATTGATGGCATCCTATATTATTATTGATTTTAAATTTATTACCTTGAACTTTAAAACACATTACTTTGGTGTTTTAGACTTCTTCTTTTTTAAAATTGTTACAGTAAGGACTAAAGGTGTTAAACTTTCACCAAAGTATTCATCGTGTCATTTGTTTTTACCTTCTCTTTCTCTTACACCCGACATCTTCCTTCTTTTCTTTTCCTTCTCAATAGTGGTTATGATCACCTAACTTCTTCCTTTCTTTCTGGTAGCGACAACAGTGGAGTGGTACTAGGATTTTGGTAGTGACGTCATCGTCTTCTCCATGGTGGCAGTGGCGAGAGTGGTGGCCACAACTGTGTTAAGATTTGGAAGAGGTTTTGGGAAAAAAAGATATGACATATAAGATATTTTGATCCATTAATTATTATAAAACTCACCCTCATTGATAAAAAAGTACTATAATAATTGATAATGGATGTTTTGGATATTAAAGTGATGTGTTTTGAAGTTGAAAGTAATAAATTTAAAAGTTGTGATCATATAAGATATCATTAAATAATTTACTCTTTTCATTTTTTTTAAATAAAAGTTATGTTAATACTCTCCTTAGACTAACATCTTGATTGTCTCCATTTACTTCTATTACTTTTTGTAACTTAACTCAATTTAACCTTAACCAAAACTTAAGGAAAACTCCAACTCTTCTTTTATCTAATGCACCCTCTCAAACGTAACCAATACATAACTTGTCCGTCTTGCTAACCAACGGAAAGGAGAGGAATAAAAGGAAGAATAAGGTTATAGGAAGAAAATATGAGATATTAAGGGAAAAACGTTAAGGATACATGAATCTTTTTAAGGATATTCATAGCAAATTTATTTGTCCAAAAATAGTATTGACATAATTTTATTCTATCCAAGGATATCAACAATAATATATTAATATGGATTTTAAAAAAAATATATATTAACACAAAAAATCCAAAAAAAGTAATGTTGTATTCGTTGTGTAATATATAATATACCTACTTGACCCTATAAAGTCTCTCTCTTAAGGAGCAAGTTGCTTAGTTGCAGGTGACATATACATATTAAAAAAGGAATTGATGGTGCAGATAATATTTTTTAAATTTAAATAATATTCACGTAATATGTAAAATTATAAATGATATAGCTTTATTTTCCCATACTAGACCTAGTCCACAATTATCGGTGAATCCATGGTAATTGTCATAAATATACATTGGGTTTAATTTGTAAAATACGATTAGCATTTAATAGTGGGCGACCAGATTCCAATGCTTACTCGACAATGCTTATCTCAACACTCAACAGCGATAAGATATGCAAAGAGACAAGAGAGAGACAAACGATATAATATTCTTCCAAAGATAAATCAAACAAATGTTATCCTAAAGTTTATAATTCCAAAGAGAACAGGTGAGAAAATGCAAGACCATAATCTCTACAAGAAAGAAGAAAAGTTCCCTTCTTTTTCCATTGTCAGACCAGATGCCTAATAATGATACAAAAAAAAAAGATGAAATCTTCTACTCCATCATCGTCAAGAATAAACAAAAAGATAGAGAGAGAAAGAAAGAGATTAACATTACATTACATTACAATAGAAGATTACAAGATTCCATCAGGAGGATTCAGAGGAACTCAGCTCAGCATGTTGCTGAAGATCACCCAGAGAGAAGGACCTTGTAGATCTGAAACTGAAACTGTTACTATTATTATTCAACCTGCTCCTCCCATTGAATGAAGGGAGGGTGCCCAACACAGATGGTGATGGGCAGGGACACGGAGACTGGGATGAAGATGGGGAGGATGGTGATGGAGATGGGGATGGGGATTTCCCTTCTTTGTCTTCCCCCTCCACATCCTCCTCAAGGGAGAAGAGATTGGCGGAGTTGAGCGTCAGGGTCATGGATGCCACGGTGTTGAGGGAACCGCACGAAGCTCTTCTCGGCCACCGGGATCTGTTGGCCATCAGAATCCTCCTCCTCTTGTTGAACGGATTCTCGGGCTTCGCTAGGTCACTGGCGGTCATCGGCTGCGTCACTACGTCGGAGAGGGCTGCGAAGGACTTGGACTTCCCGTTGAAGAAATTGGACAGTCCTCTCCTGTCGAAAAGAAAGAAGAAAAATGCTCGCTATTTCAGAGTGGGTTTGTGAGATCCATCAAGAAATCCATGTTCCACCCAAGAAAACAACAAATCGAAAGCACCAAACTTTAACTTAAGCACAGAAATTTAATTTAAAAAAAAGGTACCCAATTTTTAACGAACAAAAAAAAGAGAGGTGTAGATTAGATTGGTAAAACCGTACTTGATCGGAAGAGCATCGTCCAAGCAATCCATGGAAACAAAGGAATCCTTCATCTTGCTCTCCACCTCCTCCTCCTCCTCCTCCTCCTCCTCCCCCTCCGACAAAGACAGGGAGCTCTCCCCGGCAGCCCCAATCGAAGAACTCTCAGAAGACCCGCCACCGTTCTGTGCATCTGAGCCATACCCATCTCTTGATTCTCTGCCACCGACCGATCTATCGATCTCCTTCCCAGTTCCACGACTCCCGTAGAACGATCCGGTAACGAACCCCGCCGCCGCAGACTCCACCTCCCTGCTCGGGATCACCAGCGACATCTCGATTCCTCAACGCCGATTTCGGTCCTTGGTGTTGGTTGCTATCACCAATCCACGAAACATACGCCGCTGGAGAGACAGAGAGAGAGAGAAGGGGAGAGAAGCAACAAGGAAAAGGAGGAAGAAAAGAACAAGAGAGAGAGAGAGAGAGAGAGACGACGAGGGTAGAGGTGAGGAGGGTACAATATGGAGGAGGATAGGCCTCACACGTTAATAACGTACGCCTCCTACGTGTCAAACGAAGGACGAAGGTGAACCCACGACAGTATCCGGCCTTGGCGACTGCTTTTATTATCTCAAGACAGACATTATCTGTATCCATGAAGGAGTATTTACGGAGTATGTGTAGTTCATAAATGTATTTTGTATATGATATCCAAAATAGGTCAGAGGAAATTTTTCCTTCCTTGGGGTGTGTGTATGTGATACATCAGAGAATTTTGTGATGTGAAGGAAAAGAAAAAAAATAAGAGTGTACGTCTGAAAATCATGTCAACCTATGGAATTGATATGTCCGATCTAAACTCAAATTTGGATTTGTATATATATAATTAATTATTTATATTTATAAATATATATTATATATATAATTATTTATTTATAAAGTCTTAATCTTTTTTCTTCAAAACTTTGTCTTATATTCTCTTTACGTAATCTTCCTCCACTCATCTGTCACCTATCTTATTATTTTAGCATTTTCTGCTCTCCTCACCTAATCTTTCCGCCCTACCCATATGCTGAACTAATGATGTGCATTTGAACAAAGTATGAAAATTCTTGTGGTTCATCAAGTAAAAATAAAGGAACTAGATTATTCATCATTTTACCATGAATTATTTGTAAATTTTAGAATGATAATTTATATTATTCAAAGAATGTCACTAAATCATGACTTTGTCTACAACATAATCATATTATTCACAATTTTATGTTTGTTATTAGTATTGCATATTTTTATACAATAAATATGTTATAAATGTAATCTTTAATTCTTAATAAATACATATAAAATTCGAAAAATAACTAAACCCAACCCAACTCAAAGTTTGTAGGTTGAGTTGAGTTAGGTCTAAACTGAGGTTAGGTGTGATATAGGTCTAAAATTATTCACGCCAAACAATTTAAGTTAGGATGTGAGTTCATATACACCTTTAAGAAAAATCATGTATTACACCTATATTTTTTTGTTTTTTTTGTTGCAACACTAAATTATACACCTCTTGATATGGTGTCTAATTGGATGCTCATAACGTTCAAAACATATCAAAATGACATACAGTGCATGATACCAAATGAAAGACCTTCTTTTGCACATATATTTTTTTTCCTTTAAACAATATGAGACTAAATTCAAAAAGTCTCCTGCTTAAACATCTTCGAATCACAGGTTCAATCCGCACCATATGTATGATATGATGCAGCCTATCAGCCACTCACGATATTGAAAATAATAATTACAAAAGTAAATAGTATTAAACTCTTTTTTAATTATTGTATCATTTGTATTCATCTTTTACCAAATACAAGCTCTCCCTCAAATGTTGCGAATTGGTTGGTCATGTCTTCCATTTCCTACTTACTTGAACAAGTTCACTGATCACAAAGGGGAAGGATTTTGTAAGTCCTACGCAAGCTAGGCAATGCTCTCACCAAAGATCACGAGACATAAGGTTGATGGTGTATTATTAGATAGTCTTAGGTAGATTAATGTGAGGATTTAACTTATTTTATCATATAGATGAATATCTTTGTTCATTGTTAATTGATTTTGAATTGAATGTCCATATCTAATATGATACTGGAGTTAGAAAGAAACCTAAATAAACTCAATTCGTACACAACCACCCATATCCAAAAAGATTCATTCTATTTTTCAAGGTGGAGCAATTGTCTCTTCTGGTTTGGTCTCCTTTGGAACCAAGATTGTCATGAACCTTATAATTCCAGTGTAATGTTATTTTCATTTGTTTTGAAGTCTAATGACAATTATAATCTAGGAATTGGCATGTACGGTGTTCGATAAGTGATAGTGAAGGATTATGACTTTTTATTTTTCATGTATTATTTATCCTCTAGTTATTAGGAATCAACATATTTTCACAGGTGTAACAAGTAGTACTAGTCTTATAGTTTAATTGAATGTTTTTTAGCTGCATAAGTTTAGTTTTCGTTAAAATTGGTTATGTTTTTTAACTACTACAACAAATAGATAGGTTAAAGTGAGATGCATATTTTTTTTAATTTATTTGATGGCTATCTCATGTTGATAAACTCGAGCAGGATGTAGCATGGAAATGAAGACCAAACCAGTGGATATAGCAATTAAATAAAATATCAATAAATCTTATTGCAAATATTAGGCTTGGACGGAATTCCAAAATTTGCTAAAAATTGTAGCTGCTAACCCAAAAAAAGAAAAGAAAAAAGGATAACAAAGTTAACAAGATTGATTATAGATAATAAGACTATTGACAGTTGATCACACATAGACTTCTAAAACTGAGATTTGATCATGAGATTCGAAAGTTCACAACGATAAATCAAAGTTCAAACAATTCTAACAGAATACACAAAGGATGTGTTTGAGATAACTTATGGTAGAAACTAGTTATTGACATAGATGTCAAAAATAACATATACGGATATTATTGGTATTTTAATAAGATTTCATCTAATTTTTTTTGATAGAAACTGCTTTCATCGTACTTCTTAAAAAATAATATGGATTATTATTTCAAAAACAACTTGTTTCTAAGCAATTGTTGTAAGCTACGTTCAGAGCTACTTATGACTTATCCAGTTACTCCTAGAATTTAAACATCTAGAAGTTATCTAATTGCTATCCTAAATGCACTCTAACCATGAAATTACAAGTAATGAATCATTTGGCAACTAATCTGTTCGGCCTGTTTCTAAAATATCCAAGAGGTTGAATTCTGCGTTTTCTAGGTTTTTTTTTCTTCTTTTATCAATAAACAACTACTATGTTATATCATTACTTTTTTCATAGCCATATTCAACAAACAAATTAATAAATCCAAATAAAGGTCGTGAATTTTATAATTTAAAAATCTCATGGAACTAACGAATGATGGCTTTAGCCACACATTCAAATAGGATAAATCTGATAGTTATTCTAATGAATTTAAAATCATTATTCATGCTGTGGCTCCAAAAAAAAAACTAGTTAGAAGAGATCCCGGTACTAACACGCAATGACTTCACCATTCGACTCTTGAATATCTCAAGGCACGAGGAATTCCAAAACGCCAACTAATCGAAGTATTTCTTCGCAACAAAGCATGATGTATACATATATAAAGACAGATGCTGTCCTAATCTTGAACGATTGATTCTCTCCTAATCCACAGAGAGTTGGATTTTATTGCATTTTTGAGGATGAAGATGGAGGATCAATCCCTCTCAAATCCGCACAGAAAGACACCCTAAAGAATTCCAACTCCAAAAAGGAATGACACATATAAAAAATATATATTAAATTCTTCTATTTATAAATTATAACTGTGTTTGTTGGAAAAAAGATTTCCTTATTGGATCTAGAGAAAAACTGAAGGTGAAGAAAAACAAACACACACACACGCACGTGCGCATAGAAAATTAAGGATTTACGTGATTCAACAAGTTACTTACATCTATGGTCGGATTAGGATTCTTATTCTTCTTTTTCTCGAAGATGCATGTTACAGTAGAAGAAATCTAGGACATCATAGTACAGAAAAATGACATATATAGTCTTAAAAAATATTTTTCTCGAGAACACGTCTTCCTTAAGGTTTAAGGTTTAACGTTTAGGATTTACGGACAAGAGAAGCTGCTTCTACATCTTCTACCAACTCAACCACGAAATTGAATTCGTGGACCTGGAATTCAGTATAATCAGGTTCTACATATCCAACAGTATTCAGACGCAACAAGATAAATTCGAACGTCGTACTCACAACATGGGTACAAGTACAACAAGATAATAACATGATAACACAGATAGAACTTGGAAATTTTATTCGTGGGCGGACTGTTTGGCCTCGCGTGGCAGATATTCAAAGATCAGATTTGAATGATATATCACACAAATAGAAAGAAGATAGTGATGTGGAGGACGGGACGGGAGTCATTGTTTTTTTTTTTTGAAAACGGTAGTATTAATATGATATAAGTCCCTTGCATGTAAGTCACTGGGAAGGTTCAACAAGTTCAAGATTATTACAGACCCATGCTGAAAAGAAATGAAAGTCTAGAATTCCTCTTGAATGGAACGCGAAGTTCCATTCATCACCAAATCAGTAAAGACATAGACCTAATACACAGTCTCAGAAAGAAACACCAATTAAAAGACAGAGCAATTAGTTAAGAAGCATCGTTCCCTACGTCAGAGGAACTAGGCATATTGAAATCCCGATCTGCCAGGTGAGGTGGGAGAACTTCAGAAGGTTCCCTGGGAGAGATAGGATTGTTTGGGACAAGTTCCTTGGTCCACGTATTGTGCATGGACGAGATAGAATGTAGGATTTCTTCTTTTTCAAATCCTGTTGCATAAGTGTCTATCCAGTGATGCATAGTAGAAATAATATCAAAAAGAATCATTACATGAGTTCTTTGACAATCTCTGAAAATTTTATTATTCCGTTCCTTCTAAGTTAGCCAGAGGATGATATGAAGTAAAACAATCCAATCCTTCATATTTAACTTGAATCTAAGTGGAGGTAAATAGTTAAACAAATCAGTAATATTAAAGAAACCAAGGTATATATCTGTGATAAGAAAAAATCTCTAAATATGTACAATTGTCAAGGCAAAACCAATCACCAAAGAGCTTATATTGGGTATGGTTCAGGTATTACGTGCGAGCTACAACTTATCGGCTGCAATGCATGCGGAATTGAGGGTGGTTGGCTGCGGTTTTCCACATGGATAGAGGCGTAGGAGAGGAAAAAATAAAATAAAATAAAATCTGCAATCCTTTCGCTTGTCGGATGACGTGAATGCTGCAGCCGCCCGTCCATGTGGTCTTCAAAGAAGGCAAGATACACGAGAGGGAGGGTGTTTTTTTTATTCTTTTGCCTTCTTGTCAGGGAGTCCCATTCATTCATATATACGTAATTATATATAAAATCATATACAATTCCCCTCAATTTTTAACGATGGGACGTACAATATCGTCGTCTTCTCCTGCTTCTTCTTCTTCCCTCCCTCCACAATCAAGAATAACAAAATCAAAGTCTCAGCTGATATAAAAATGATAAGGATCCAGAAGATCCAGTTAGAACCAAAGTAAGATTGGCCAATGTTAATACAATTAAGCTAGAATGTGTCCAAAAATTATTAAATTCAAATCTCAGTACTCAGATATCACCAAATTAAAACAATATTAGGAGGAATGATCTTCAAAAGGCCTAACTTCAGTAGAGACATTTGCTGAGAAAATAGGGATCCTAAGATTTAGATTCACATAAGATGTCCCTACATTTGATTGGTCCATACTCCAAGAATTTTACTTGTCTGTGATGGATTGTATTAAGACATCCCTTTCAAAACCTGTGTCCAAATTAACTACCCAAGCATACATAAGTGAAATAATATGTAGTAAAATCAGCCTACATGAGTTAGCGACACTGTGAAAAATTCTACTGTTTCTCTCTTTCCAGATACACCAGATCACAGCTGAAATAAGCACATGCCATCCATGATCAGTTATTACATTATGGTAAATTTTCTTTTGTTCTTGAAGGATATAGTGATATAAACTAGATAGCCAACAATTTAAGAAGCAATGGGATTACATGGTATGTTTTTATCTTAAGGAATGACTATGTTGTCTGAAAGTCTAAAAAATAGACCATATTGCCTTAGTTTGCTTTTGAGGTTGAATTTTGTGCTTTAGACACAACTGCAATAGAAATTGAATGGACGAAAGAACTTCCGTCTGAATTACTTATAGTAAACAAGTATCTTCTTATAATATCAGTACACTATGATAGTATGACAATAATTACTATGCTCAAATGTTCTAAGTATAATAAAATACAAAGAAGACATATCCCAATCAGATTAAAGTCCATAAAGAAACTTGTTTCTGATGGAGTAATGACTATGGATTTTGTTGGATTCAAAGATAACATAGTTGATTCATTAAGAAAAGGACTTGCATTAGATTTAATCTAGAAATTTAAGTTGAGGATGCGACTAAAAACCTACTAGTAGTTCACAAGCAATAACAATTCAACCTATCTGAGTAGGGTTCCCATAAAGTAATTTCAATTTGATAATAACAAGTTGTTGAGTGAATAAGGTCACACCTTAATAAAAATTGATACATGAGTATTTGTGACTCTATCACTTACAAACCTGAAGGTATTGTGACTACAAGTTAGTAAGAGTTTACAATTTCAATGGGATCAAGTCTTGTAACAGGATACTAGCAGTATAGTCTTGGAGATGTCCAACTATATATGATTGAGTTTTGTAAAGCGACAATAGAGGAATTGGGTTATCCTTTGAAATCAATCATGAAACAAAATAAGGCATTAGTTCACGTAATTCCTGTGGAGGTAAATTTGTCAGTGGCCTATAAAAGCATAAAACCTATAGATTAATATTATAGCCTATATTATGTTATTATCAATGGACACCTTGCAGAAGTAAATTTGGTAAACTTAGGTAATGGTTCAAACTAAAAGGTAGCATTTTTGAAACCATGATATGATAAATCAAATTGAGAAATACTTTCCACTTTGGACTTGTGGGAGATTATTGGACTTAATGGTTGATTTAGTCATTTAAGTTGAGCCTTATTATTAGGTCCATGTGAGACGTAGAGGGTAACCCAATATTGACTTCATGTAAACTAAGCCTATTTGATAGTCTAAAGTCTCAAAACATGAGAAAGACCAAAATTTTGAAAGAAAATTTTGGAGGAAACATTTGTATAAATGACTGGAGGACTACTCATTCCTTTGTATGCTCGTGTTTTTAGTTTTACATTGTCCAAAAGGATGTAACCCATAAGATTTATTACCTTAGAACTTTAAAACAAGTGTTCACAAGAGCATGGGTAGAGAATAGATGACCACACACCTATGTGTGTGTGTGGGGGTGGACTTCGGCTTGGGCCTTGGGTTTTGGACTTTGGTGAATGTCTTGATTTTTTTTTTTTACAGTAATTTGTTTAGACCTTAATCAAATAATGCTCTTAATTAATTTGAACTTTGAATTTCTTA
Organism: Posidonia australis; assembly: GCA_024699735.1. Classification (NCBI taxonomy): domain Eukaryota; kingdom Viridiplantae; phylum Streptophyta; class Magnoliopsida; order Alismatales; family Posidoniaceae; genus Posidonia; species Posidonia australis. Next base: position 14,192 of record JAMKQA010042039.1, read on the forward strand.
AAGAGGCATGGTTAATAATTGTTCATTATTCTTCTCCCATAACCGACATATGATCTTTCCCTAATTAATGATGAGGATTGTGTGCATTAGAGATACAGATATTTTCCATTCTCTCTTTCTCTCTCTCTCTCTCTCTTCTCTTCTTTCTGTGCTATGTTTCCTTTGAAATCTTTGGTGACTGGTGTGTTGATCGACATTTGTGGATGGGCATGATATCTTTTCGTCCATGTGAGATTATTTTATCCAAGTGGAAAGTGTATTAAACCCATTGTATCATGTGTGGGGCACTATTTTCTTTAAGACTACCGTCACAAAATTTTCTGTTTCCCACACAAAACTCCATCAACGCTTACCTCGCTTAGCCTATACGATCACAAACACCACAATACACAAGGAAGAAGAGATTAGGGAAGTACTCAGTTTTCTATTATCTACAAATAGAATATGCTCAGGACAATTGACACACACTTGTACTTGTATACACTTCTTAGTGTTACTCACACTTAATCACTAGAACGAGAGATGGCTTTCGGTCCCTACACTTATATACACGAGTGTATTTAGGCATTTCACCAACTCCCCACAACCAAGAGCACATCTCTTGATCTTCAGCATTAACCTTAATTCACTTAATGCTTTGTTGTAACTCTAATCTTTAACGCATCAAGTGTAATGTTCAAAGTTGATCAGTAACGTTCCCACTTGTTGAGCTTGTTGTAACATCCATTCCAATGAGTGAATTGCTTGATCAAGGATGGACCATCTTGACAACGGATTTCCAACACTATGACTGAACGATCGAGCTTCCTAACTTGATCACATTTCATGATCGATCAATTTAGTCACTGTCTTTGGTTTCTTGAACATGCACACTATGCCCTAGTGCCATGTCCCCTTACGCGCCACTCCTATGCTTGACCCTAATCAACCGAATGCGAGGTGAAAGGGGTGTGACTTTCTCCCCCACCTAAACCATTGATGTCCTTGTCAATAATGACATGAAAAATAGGATGAAGCTTCAAGATGTCCACATCTCTTGGAACCACTTCACTTGGTTATCTTGCACGAGCCACTTCTCTTGGACATGCTTCCCCTAACTTGACACAACAAGTCTAGACCTCCACTCCTTTCATGATTCTGTTTGGTACTTTGTCCTTAGGTTCCTTACCTAAAGCACCTCACTTCTCTTGGACATGCTTGCTTCCCTTGACTTGATACGACGAGTTTGGACCTTCACTCCTTTCACACTCTGCTCTGATAGCTACATATTTGGCACCTCAAGACTCAGTACATGCATGCTATCCTTCACTCAATCTCGAGGTCTTCCACCTTATGCGTACCATACGCACTAAACCTTAATATCAAATCTAAGATGAGGGTATCACAAACCCTCCCCCACCTAATTCATCGACACCCTCGTCCACGTTGTCTTCATGAAGTCTTATGTGAGATTGACCCACCCATCTGACAAGGAAGTATGCTCTCTTATTCTTCTTGTTGTCCCCTTCAATGTAGTGGTCAAGAATTGCCTCCCTTCAATGCT
>JAMKQA010042667.1:0-12262 GCA_024699735.1 Posidonia australis
TCAAAAAAGACCTCACCTCATCCTTTTCGAATCCTGCCAAAAGATTGTCTAACCAAAGATTCATAAGAAAAATAATTTCAGAAATAACAGCAGTTGCAGGTGAAACAGCATTCCTAAAAATCCTATGGTTTCTTTCTTTCCAAATCATCCAGAGGATGGCTTGAAGCAACATAATCCACCCAGTATATGGCAAATAAAATTTAAGATTTGGCAAAGTAATGAAAAGTTCTGTCACATCTAAATGTCCAGGAAATAAGGGTGAGGAGAGGAAAATATCCCACACTTTCCTGGCAAAAGAGCAATTCATGAATAGATGATTATTATGCTCAATGCTGACTTGGCAAAAAGTACACAAAGGTGTCCCATTCCAGGATCTTTTTTTGACTTGAGAAACTCTTGAATCGAACTAAACCCTTGTTTATCAACAAATCAAACCAAATCGTTAAACTATTGGTTCGATTTGGTTCAATTTAAGTGTTTGACCCAACAAATGTTCACACAAATCAAATTGTGAGTTTTCAATGAGGCTCATCTAAGGTGTGGTGAGATCAGATCTTATTGGATCTTCTCCTACATCAAATATATATACATATGACGAAGAATAAGAAAAGAGGTCAAGGTGTTGAAATGTTGTATGAAAATAACCAGTATAGAAAAATCGTACTACCTTTCTAAAACATGATTAACATTCAAGACTATTTTGTCTATAAGAAGTGAGTCACTAATCAAAATGATGAAAAAGTACTTACTCAATAAAAGAGGAAAGATCAATTGATTACAAAGAACAAACGTTTTACAGGAAATTGGATGTAGAATAGAACCAACATAAATTTCACAAAGATATATATTAAAAAAAATAACACGTAAATATCTTAAACCATGATGAGATTATAAATGTTTATTTTTAAAACATCTTAAGAGGAGATTATATGTTCTCCACAACATCCAGAGGAAAAAAAATTGTGAATTAAATAAACTAGTAATTAATTTGCAAGCATTGATGGTTACCTATCAAACATTTGAAATCTTCATGTTGTACTAAATGCATCCACTAGAGTCTGCATCAAACTATAAATTCAAATCCAATTGTCACTACCAATGGTTCTAGATTTTTTCTTGCTTTTATGAGAAAAATCATTTCTTTAAGAAAAGTAATTGACTTCTAACTCAACTACCCATGAAAGTATCGAAATCTTTAATGATCGATTATGTAACATGTTCATATATATTTTCTCCAATTGTTTAGTTTAAGAAACTCTTCCTAATTAGTCTCATATGCATCTAGTTGTAAAGTTGGTCAAATTTTCTGGCTATTTCTCTCTATTTACAAGTGTGCAAAAGCTAATTTATATTGATTTCTATATGTATAATATGAAGAGTATAAATGTATAGAAACATAATAATTTTGCTAAAATAAAGTATTACAACACACATATAATCTATACATTCTACACTCAAATATGTAAGTCATACAAAATCACACAAGCTTGCATAACCCACTCTCGCAATCACCACTACTACTTTACTACCGCACATCTACCACTCTCAATGCTTTTCCTACCCACATTCACTCCCTATGCACATGCACAAAGTTTTGGTACTGCATACTCTCTAGCACCGAAGACTTACTTGCACTCTTGCTTCTCCACTTGGTTTCTCACTTAAATGCTGATGTGCTCCCACCACCTATTTATAGTCATGAGAAGATGATGGAGGTAAGTGGTGGAAAATCTAGGATTCCATAGTTAGCTTATGGAAGAAGCCATTGATGGAAAACTCTGGATTTCAAGTTGGCTTCTTGGAGAAGCAATTGATGGAGCTTCTAAACTATGGGATTGGAGTTGAGGTTGGCTTGGTTAGGTGGGTTGGGTTGGTCGGTGTTGGTTTGGGCTGGACCCATCAACACTCCTTAACATTGACTTTACTCTTCATCATTCCTAACTACATTCAAAACTCATCAAATTTTGTCTTTAGTCAGAATATCTACCACTTGCTTGTTTGTGTTGATAGAGTTCATCACAATCTCTTCTTGTAGTACCTTTCCCTCAAGAAGTGATGATGAACTTTCACATGCTTGGTCCTTGCATGGAATACTAGATTCTCTACCAAGCATATTGTTTATTGATTGTCACAATATAGCAAAACTAGATGGTCAACTTGCTAAAATAAATCCTCCAACAACTGTCTCAACCATGCGCATTCTTGTGTTGCCATAGCTCCAGCTCGATACTTTGCTTCAATTGTTGATAGTGATACAGTTGGTTATCTCTTGTTACACCAATAAACAACTCCAGAACCAAGACTGAATGCATATTTGGTAGTTGACTTTCATGTCTCATAATCAGCATCGTAGTACCCAAGCAATTGACATTGTATCCTCCATTGTATAGAAGACCAAGATTAAGTGTGCCTCTAACATACCTTAGTATTCTCCAAAAAGCTTCAAGATAAGGCTTCTCATCTTTGGATTCTACATGTGTTGACTCACGATTCCAACTGCAAACGATATATCTAGCCTTGTCATGGTTAGGTATATAACATTTCCTACTAGTGTCAGTACATGGCTAGGTTCTCTAAGTCTTTACCTTCATGTGTGCACGACTTGACCTTCTCCTTTTTTGGTGTAGGGATCGGCTTACAAACAAGCATCCCAAACTTTTGCAGTATATCCCTTGCATACTTTTCTTGGCAGAGGAAATACCTTCTTTTCTTCGATCCTCCTTGAGCCCAAGAAAGTGTGTTAGTTCTCCAAGCTCCTTCATCTAGAATCTAACTGACAAATTGCTTCTTGTCTGTTTGATCTCCCCCTCATAGTCTCCAATAATGATCAAATCATCCACATATACAAAAACAATTGATAATCTTCCTTCATTGTTCTTGATGAAGAGGCTTGAATCTACGAGAGCAATGTAGTAGCCACACTAGACAAGCAACTCTGCTATCTTCCCATATCATGCCCTTGGTGCCTACTTCAATCTATAGAGAGCCCTTTTTAACTTGCAAATATGCTCTAGATGTTTTTTTTTGTCAAATCCCTTTGGTTGATCCATACATATCTCATGATCCACTTCTCCATGAAGAAACACACTCTTCATGTCATCTACCATAGCGTCCAATACTTGCTAGTTGCTAGAAAAATCAAGACTCAAACCATGGTGATCTTGGCTACTAGATTAAAGGTCTCATCATAGTCTAGTTTGTACTATTGTGAAAATCCTCAAACAACTTGTCAAGTGTTGTACCTCTCTATGGATTCATCAAGATGGGTCTTCACCTTATAGACCCACTTAGTAAAGATTGACTTCACATCCTTGGGCTTTAGTACTAGCTCCCTTGGTTGAATCTCCATTAGTGCCTCGAATTCCTCCTCCATTTGCCTTCTTCCATTCCTCGTTTCTTGATGCTTCTTCATAAGTGGAGGGTTCTTTGACTCGCTTTTTTCAATAAGGGTTGCATTTGCATACCTTGGATCTGGCTTTCTCACTCAACTTGATCTTTGCTGCTCTTGTTCAGTCTCTTCTTCAATCTCCATCTACGTTGGTCGAGACACCTTTGGTGTCTTCTCATGTGCTAGGGTTTTCTGGTATACCCCCATTTGCCATGGATCTTTAAGTCTCTTAGGTGACTTTAGTGATCTGTCTTCTTCTTCTTTTCTACCTTCTGAATCCATCTCCCCTAGTTTCTCTTGAATCCTACACTCTAACTCTTTAGAGTATGAGAGAACTACTTCTTGTGATGACTACCATGATGATCCTTCATGAAAAGCAACATTTTGAGAGGTATAACATTGATTTGTTGTAGGATAGCAACATGTCCACCCTTCCCTTTCAGAATTATAGTTGACACAAATGCATTGTATCGCCTTCTTGTCAAACTTGCTACATAAGTGGTCTGATATGATTCTTAAAAAAATAAGTGGTCTGATATGATTCTTAAAAAAAAAAGTGGTCTAGTATGAATACGTAGCACACATAGCCAAACACCTGAAAGTGGCTAACTTTGGGCTTGATGTTCCATTGTTTCTGGAAAGGGTGAGTTGAACTCCAACCACACTTTTGGTAATCAGTTGATCACAAGTGCCACCATCTTCATGCATTCTGCCCAAAATCTTGTAGGCACATTCTTCGTGTGTATCAATATTCTACAGATCTCTATCAACTGATGATTCTTCCTTTCTACTACACCCTTTTGTTGTGGAGTGCTAGAACACGCTAGCTGTTGCTGAATCTAGTGCTCCTTGAAATATGCTAAGAACTCCTCTTATTTGTACTTGCCTCCATTATCTATACGCAGACATTGAACCTTCTTCCTAACCTCTCCTTCGACCTACTCTAGGAACTCCTTAAACTTGAGAATAACCCCATATTTCTACTTAAGGAAATACACCCAAACATATCTTGAGAAATCATTGATGAAGGACACTATGTACTTTGCTCCTCCAATGGATGGCTACTTGATAGGACCGAACACATCTAAGTGAACTAGCTCCAGTGACTCATTGGTTTGAAATGTTGAACTCCTCATAGGGAAATTGATGTGCCTTCCTATACTAACACTCAATGTAGACAACATCTCCTTTGACGCCTAAGCTAGGAAGACCCTTTAGCATCACCTTCTTCATTGTGATCTTCAACATGTGGTAGCTCATGTGTCTGAGTCTAATGCGCCATAAATCTATTGTCTCATTCCTCCAAGTCTTGTCTACATATGCAGATTCGACAGACATCACATAGACTAATTCCAATCTCCATCCCTTTATAATTGTTTCAACTTGTACCTTCAAGTTTCTATATATTTTGACATCTTCTGGCTTGAATAGCACATGATTTCTCAATGATGTCAATTGCGACATAGACAGTAAATTTTTCTTCAATCCTGGTACATCATAGACACTCTATAGTTGCACTTGATGAGGACTAAACTAGGGCATGATCATGGTCTTCCCAATATGAATGATTGGCAACTTTGACTTGTTGGTTGTTACCACGACTCGACCTCCTTTATACTTCGACAAGTTAATCAGCTTCTTCTTGTCTCCAGTCATGTGGTTGGAGCAACCTGAATCAATAATCTAGTCATCCTCATAATCGATTTTTCCTGAGCTTGAGGTAATTGCAAGAGCATGTTCCTTTATTCGTGGCAAAGAACACCTGGATATCCCACTCTTTTTCATTGTTGTATCCTTGATGACAACCATGAGTCACAGTGTTCCCTTCTACAAACTTCTTCTTGGACCAACAATCTCATGCAAATTGGCCCTACTTACCAATAATTGTAGCACTTCACATTCTTCTGATACATACCTCTGGATTGTTGCTCTCGTTTATCTTTAGTTTGTTGTGCTCCCCTTGGTTGTGAGCTCCTTTGTTGCTGACCTCTAGCCTTGCCTCTTCTTTTACTAGTGAAAAGCACCTCCTCATTATATAGTGATTCTCTAGTCATTTGCTTGTTCAAAATCTCTTGACTTCTTAGCAAACTCTCCAACTCTTCAATTGAGGGCTAAGGCGACCAACCACGTACAGTAGTAACGATTCTACTATACTCTTGTCTCAGTCTATGGATAATAATCCTCCACATCCTGGGCTCATTAATAGTGGACTATGGGTTTAACTTAGATATTTCACAACATAATCTACATACCTTTGTAAAGTACTATTGAATTGACATCTGACCTTATTTGGTGGCAATCACTTCATTCTCTAATAGTTGTGTCATTTGAACGTAAGTACAATGATGTGAATTTGTCCCTAGCTTCTTTAGGTGTGGTGAGTTTCCTAGTGTGTGCGATGAGTTCCTCCTTGATTGTTGCCTTGAGCACATACATGGCCTTTCATGCTTTGATTTTTCATTCCCCAAGTGCTTCAACATTCTTTGAGGAAGGTGGTGTGGTTTCATTACCACCAATGACATTCTACAAATCCTATCCCTGTAAGTAAGACTCTATGCAAGACTTCTAGTAGTTGTAGTTGTCGCTGTTGATCTTCTTCAATCTACTGGCAATATTTGCAAGAGCTGTTATGCTTTCTTGGCATCAAATTAATCGAAACCACAAACCTTCTGTAATTTCTCCGATAGAACTTTGGTATAGTCCTCCATACATGGTTTCCAAAGACAAGGCTCTAATACTACTTGAAGAGTGTAGATGTATAAAAATGCAATAATAATGCTAAGATAAAGTATTACAACACACTTATATAATCAAAACACTCTACACTCAAATATGTAAGTTGTACGGAAACCACTCAAGCTTGCACAACTCACTCTTACTAATCTCCATTAATTCTAAACTACCACACTACCACTCTCAGTGCTTCACCTACTCATATTCACTCACGATGTACATACACACACTTTTGGTACTACACACTCTTTAACACCCAAGACTCACTTGCTCTCTTGCCACTCCATTTGGTTTCACAATTAATTGCTCATGTGCTTACCCACTTATTTATAGGCATGGGAAGATGGTGGAGGTAAGTGCTGGAAAATCTAGAATTCTATAGTTGGCTCGCGGAGGAAGTCATTGTTGAAAAACTCTAGATTGCTAATTGACTTATTGGATAAGCGCCATTGATGGAATTTTCTAGACTATGGCGTTGGAGTTGAGGTTGGGCTTGGTTAAGTGGGTGGGGTTGGCCAGTGTTGGTTTAGGCTAGGCCCATCAACATAACACGTGCACATATGTTTTTATGAGCACTTGAGCTGAATTAGAACAATTGGATATCATCAGGAGAATTCACAATAAAATATATACTAAACTAATCTTTTGAAACTTGTCATAGTTTGAGGCTTTCTTATACAAAACATCAATCAAATTCAACCGGTCAACATTCTATTGTGTAGCAATAGGGAATTCCATCAGTCAACATTCTTGCAATTTGTGAAGATGGAGGTTATCGAACGCTAGCAATGTTTTCCCACCACTCATCCACCATCGCTATCTTCACCACCACCATCCACTTCATAACAACAACATCACCACCCATCCACCTCCACCATCTTCATCATCACCATCCATGATTTTTAGGATAAAAGTTGACACCTAATCTACACAACCAATGGTTTTCCCTAAAAAAAATCAAATATGAGTAAGAGTTCTTCTCAATTTCTCATACTTTATGAAAGATAGATCTAATAATAGTTTTCTTATTCTGTCTGAAATTCTTTTAAGAAGTGATGTAGCACTGATGTTAAAAAAAATTATTTATATATATATATATATATATATATGTGTGTGTTGGTCTTTATTAGGTTCAAGGTTCAAACCAGTCCTCCTCCTTTGAAAAAAATGGTTCGAACTCGGCCATTTCAAAAAGGAGGAAAAAAAGATTCAGCACTGGCGGCTGGTATTTCCAAGGACAAGTTGGGGTCCCTGTTCTTTTAAACAAAGTGTTAGGTTTGCCGCTGATGCAATCCAATCCATTTATTAGTCTCCAGTATGCATCCATACGCATACATTTTCAGCCACATAATATGTTACAAATGTGAACATCTCAATGACACGTAGAAGTTGGCGGGTCCACAGGCCATAGCTTTGACTCTCTATTTTTATATCGAATATTTTCAAATAAAAAATAAAAAATCTCTCAACCCTCTTTTATACATAGGAAAATAATCTGTGTATATGAAATCTTATATAAAATCCTACACATCCTATGTGATAGTCCACATGACATCTCCACGTTAACGAATTCCACCAATACCTTCTATTTTTTTGAGGGAAGGTGTTGGTGGGAGTCATTGACGTGGAATTGCTGTATAGACTGTTACATAGGATATGAAGCATTTCATGAAAGGTTTTGTACGAACAAACCATTTTTCCTATGTATATGCAAAAAATGTCTGCCACAGTGTTATGGTCTATACTCATTCCAATTAATGTTTTAAAAAATAGATGATAGGAGTAAAAATGTCCATAAAAACAGTGAATGTGAAAGAGAATGTAATGAGATGCATGGTTATAAATAATCATCTCTCTCTCTCTACGTACACACACATATATATATATATATGTATTAATGTACCTATGTTATTGATGTATCCATGTTAGAGTAACCATTTAAACTCCTCCTCATGGAAAAGTTCTCTTTATATTTTTGCCCTGCAGTTGTCATTAGATCTTCATTTTCATGTCTATGAAATTACAATAATACCCTTTTTTTGCACTTTATACCCTTCTCCCTAATGACCATCGACGCCACCCTCCCAGCCCTCCTCGCCACACTTGCATCGTCTCGACCCTCCCCACCACCATCATCCACCCCCTCCTCGTCGCCGACCTGCATCCTCTCTACCCTCCCTACTACCATCATATCCACCCTCCAACCCACTAACCCACATCTTCCCTGCCCTTCCCGTCATCATTGTCTCCACCCTTCTTGCTGTCGATCTACACCCGCTATGGCGAAAATCCTTGGTTTGGTAGACCGATATGGTCTACCGAACTGGATCGGTCGACCGAATCAGGTCAACGGTCAACACTTAGTACAAATTGGTATACCGAAACTGGTTCGGTCGACCAAAATCTCCTGATTTGGACGATCGTCCCAAATCGGACGACTGAATTTTGACTAGAGGACCTAAACTGACAGAAAAACGGTATGTCAAACAGAATCGGTATACCGAAATTCACTGATTCGGTGTGCCTTTTCCACTTCGGTATGTCGAATTTTGCGAAACTAGAAAACGATCCAAACCCTACAGTCCGAAATCACCCTAATTGGGACCTCCAATCGGACTCCCTAAACAAGCACCAAAAATCTTGAGTAAAACATAAGATGTAGACCCTCGAGTCTACTCCAAATCCTTATAAACAAAACTAAAATCCATTCACCATGCATCAAGATATAAAATCACAAAAGCAAAAGAGTCAAAAGGACTCAAAACGCACTAACTGCCATAAATACCCATAAATCCACCATAAATTCTCATAAAATCACAATAAATTCTAGGAATGTAAATTTACCTAGATTCATGCAATTCTATCGATTTCTACCATTTTCATGCTCTCTATTACAAGGAGTGGAGATGCGTACCGGAAAACGACCTCTGGTGATCTCCAGCTAACCACGACGAGTTCTGACGACCACGGCCTCACCACGACCCCGAGGATGCTCCACCTAAGCTCCACACACTTCCACAAGCCACCACAGCCCTTCGCTTCTCTCCCTCAACCACTCTCTCTCTCTTGACGCGTGATGTAGGGGAAACAGGGGAGACGGGTGGAAGGAGAAGCGGGAAAAGGAGAAGGGGTTAGAGGAGGAAGAGTGTGGAGGAAGGAAACGAAAGGTGGGGAAGAAGGCAAACACGCCCGAGGAGGAGAAGGAAAGAAGAAGAAAGAAGGAGAAGACGGCGATGAGCGGTAGAGGAGTGCGGTGCGGCGTATAAAGCCTGCGCACATAGTAGTTGGAAGAGTGTTCACCTGCACGTCTCAGCCACCAGCACACCGCACGAGCAACCAACCACTCCGCCCAACCACCAGCCACAACTAACGGCCCACGACTGCGGGCCCCACGTGAACCCCACACCTGGGCCCCACACGGACCCACACCCAGGTCCTACACGCATAGTGCCATAATGCATAGTGCCAACCACTCATAGGGACACTCAAATAGAAGCCAACCCACGAGGTCCAAGCCCAAAAGCACAAAACCACACAACAGGTCTCGGAACAGTAACACCCGTCCAGGAATAAAATTCATAAAATTCAAATAATTACAAAATGAATTTTACGGGTGTTACACCATCATCCCTATAAATCATCTCCATCTCGTCCATAACGAGATTGCCCTAGCCTTGCATGCACACCTCCTCTTACCACCAACCATAGCCTAGCCTCCTTCACTGAGCACATGCACCTAGCAAACCACCACAATCCTCCCAACTCTGGCCACCCCATGCCTCCCTAGCCACTGCAAATCCCTACTTGACCCTTGCACAACCATGCAATCCCAACATAGCACACTGTCAAGAATTGCACAACCTCCTCTGTCGCAAGCAAGCCGACAACCTAGAGAAGCAACTACTACGGACTGCAATGCCGAGAGGGACAACCACACCACAACATAGGTAAGTACTCCACCCCTGAGTATAATTGTAGCTTCCTTATGCTCTATTTTTCCTTGTCGACGTCTGGTTTCTTTGTTTACATTTGCATTTGGCCTGATTTGCATCCCCTATTTTTTTACTTGTGTTGATGGGTTCTCAGTGCTGTGTGAGGTTGTTGGCCATTGAGCACGAGCTGTGACCCAACTTTGTGTGTGCAATCTCTTCTTGACTCTTCCCTGATACTCCAAATATGCTCCTAGCCATGGGAATTTCCCTGTTCTAGGCAATAGCCTCATCGACAGTGAAGAAGCATGGCGTCTTGGTGGGTGGAGATGTTGAATGATGGGATGCACTCTTGTTTCTATTTTGATTGCATTGCATCGTGCTTTCCATAGTAGCATACCTACCCGTGGCATGTTTACATGGTTCTGTGTTTAAATCGACGTCAGTTTCCAACGTTTTCAAGCAACAAAGCTCGCTATCTGTGATCTATAATACTTGTTGCGCGTGTAACCTATGCATATCTTAGGCACATATAGTTGGCACAAATACCTAGCACATAAACCCCTGGTTTAAAGCACAGATAGCAAAGGCAAAGTAGATGTTTGCATGTTTTCTCCGCATGATTTTGGTTTCTCGCATCCAGATCTATTTCCTTGCATGTTTTTTGCATACATCTACATGACATCAAGCATCTAGGCATACATTAAGAAGCATTCATTTGCAAGGTATCACTCATGTGCCCTTGGGCATACATTATTTGGCATTTAATTGCCTATATGAGCCACACATATGAGCAAATCAAGCCTTGAAAGACCGACTCATCGGACGTACAAGAGAGTCTAACACCTTCTTGTATGTAACAAGAGTCCTTACTCTTTCTCTAGCTATAATGATCAGTGTGCAACATTCATTGGCATGGAGCATCACATTTTCAACTTGTTTTGTTTTATTTGCATGTTCTCTTTTGCATCCGATTTTCTTCGTCTTTCTGTTTAATAGGCTAGGTGGTGACTTCATTTTTCTTATCTATTTTTTTGTTATCGCATTGGTGTTTTCGAGTTGAGTTTCTCCTTAGATGCACCACTCTCTATGGCTTGCTTAGCGTGTGTGGCTTCTCCCACATACACCTTGGGTCTTGATTCCCACCAACATGGTCATAAAATGTCATTGGTGTTGGACTTGTGTTTTCACCTTCGGTAAATTCTAACAAGTGCTCCACATAGAGACACAAATAGATCCCACAATCAAGGCTGCAAAGTACAAGGTGAAATTAAAATCCAACATCAAACTTAAACATATGCAATTTTACTTGAAATAGTTAATTAAACACATACGAATCTGGAGGTTAGTGGGGAATATTGCGCTCAAATGCGTGCATGAAATCTTTTGTTTCCAGCTTCTTGAATTGCTTGCTGAGAAAGTCAGCCAAGAAAGGGGTATGTAAATAAATGAGTAGCACTTAGTAGATATATAAGCAAAGATAATCACAAAAGACAATGTAGTAATCAAACAATTTGAGATGCATGCTTTTCACACGTGTCATTTGCACCAATAGTAAGTCAAAGGTATGAGTTGTAATATTTGAAGGAGTGTCCTTTGAAGTCGATGAATAAGAGATGCCAATGAAAATCATTTCTATCCACTACTGGTAGCAACACCAAATCAGCATGACAAATCTCATCATCTAACAAACCAGAACACTTGTGTGTAAAAATATTTGTTGCCTTCTTTCCAAATTCATCCTACATTCACACCCACTTTATATCATATTACACTAATGTTTTTCACATAAAACTTATTTTAAGTACATTGTATCACAATTTGTATTAACTTACCAAAAGATTTCTAGAAAGAAAGGCCCATTTTCTACTGATTTCTCTCAACATGCATTTTGACTTCAACACCTTGAATCAGGCTTGTATCAACTAATCTTGAATTGGCTTCCCATACAATAGTTGCCATAAATTGTCACGCCCTAAATTTTCCATAATAATTTAAACAAATTAAATTACGGGAAAACTAAAGCTAAACAATAAAATATCAAACCACCAGGAACCTGTGTGTGCTGCTAGCAGACTCCAGACTATATGCACTACGCTAAACCAAACGCATGCCTGCACCTGCGAACAAAACCACAAGGAAAACGCATGAGTGACCAAAGTCACTCAGTACGCACCCCACGAAAACCGCGGAAAACAAAACCATAATCAAT
>JAMKQA010042855.1:0-12743 GCA_024699735.1 Posidonia australis
TTTATGGTTGGATTTTTAAGTGGATTTAATTGGATTTTGTTTGATTAGGGTTCTTGTTAGGGTTTTGTTGGATTTTAGGTGGATTTTAGCTGGATTAAATGTTTTATTTGTTTTTCAGTGGATTTTAAGTTGGATTAAGTGTTTTATTTTGTTTTTTAGTGGATTTTAATGGGGTAGTGTTTTACTGAGTTAGGTGGGCTAGTGTGGGTCTGATTGGGACCTGTGTGGACTAGGATTTTGGTGGTCGCGACCAGAGCATCAACCGGAGGAGCCTGCTTCCAAATGACCTCAAAATCGAGGTGTCTACACCTTAAATCTAACTTCACTACCAAAATTTTCTCCTTTCTCTCCTTCTTTCCTAAACTTTTTTTTTCTCATTTTTCTTGATAAACTAATGATCTCAAGCTCTATCAATACTATAGAAAGATCTTGAGCTTCTTCCCTGTTGTTATCAAACATATCTCAACTAAAGGTCTCAAACCGCTCGAAAAGAATGTTGGCGACTAAGATTTTTGTGTAGTTAGGTGGGATATGGGTGAGGAAGAAAGGGTTCTATAGGAGTAATGTATGAATCAAGTTCCCTAAGATTAATAAAAGCATTATTTGTAACTGAGGGTAAAATGGTCAGACAAAACAAAAATTTAACGATGTTTATTTAAAAAAGCAATTTATTATAATTTACTATAGTTGAAGAGGACAAGTTATATCGAAAAAAATTTTAAGATATCAAGTTGAAAAACACAAATAGTTGTTGGGAGTAAACTATAATTTAATCCTAGAATGGTAAATTACAGAGTGTAAAATTGTTAAATCATGTAAAAATTTAACATCATTTACCCAAAAAGAAAGTTCTTTATAATTTATCATAGTTGAAAAATGTAAATTGTAATAAAAAAATTAAAGTATTAAGTTGAAAAATATAAATAGATATCCTAAAATTAATTCTTTTCATGTATGTGTTTATGTGTGTGTCTGAGAGAGTAAGACCTCCTACTATGCAATCACATGTTTTTTTATGTATGTTTTATTCATAAAAAATATTTTTATGTATTAAGTTATCATCTATGGTATTGTCATTCTATTTTTTTAATATTATATTTTATAGTTTTCATCTCATAGGATTTTTTTGCTTGTTTTCATACTAAGGATCTTACTGACTAGGCCATGTCCTTTGTCTCAAGCTATTTGTTCAACTAAGATAGTGTTTGGAAATACTTTTTTATAGTAGCTTATTGCGTTAAGTGCTTATTGTCTAATAAACATTTCCAAACGAGTCAACTTATCGAGCTTTCGCAAAAAAGCTGCCTGTAGCTTTTTAGTTCATTTTAAACTATTGAGGTAGCTTTTAAAAAAACTAATGAGTGTTAGTTTTTTGAAAAGTTATGAATATTAACCATAGTTTTTCCAATGATATCCTTAAAAGTTGATTTTAATTACAACATAAACTAAGGTACGATGGCAATAGTGGTGGCCGACGACGACGGTGGTCGTGACTGACGACAGCAGCAACGGTGGTGGCCGACAACGACCGCAATGGTGGTAGCAGACAATGGTGATGATTGTTGGTGGCGACGACGATGGTGGTGGCCAGTGATGGTGGTGATTGTAAAGGCCGACAACGACAGCAATAGTGGTGGCCAACAACAACGACAACGACGGTGGCAGGCGACGGTGGTGTAGTGGTGGCCGATGACGATGACGATGGTGGTGGCCAATGACGACGACGATGGCGGTAGCTAATGCGACAGGCAATAGTGATGGTAGTGGTCAACGGCGACAGATGGCGATGATGCAGTGATAAGTAGGTAGTAGTTGGCGACAATGATGAGGGCAATATAGTCATTTGATTAACTCATAAGTGCGTATTAGACATACAAACCAAACAAGTTTTTCTTTACTTCCATAAAAATTAAAAAAAGTACAGCTTAACAAAAAGTCAGTTTTCTCAAAAAACTGCGTAAGAAAAAGTGTTTCTAAACACAACCTAAGGTTCCATTTAGTTTAGCTTCTGATTAGCTTCTAGGATGTAGATTTTGACAAAATCTCAAAACACTCGTAAGCTATTCCAAATAGGACAATTGAACATAGTTTTCGGTAAAAACTCTAGCTTTTATCACATGAAAGTTATACATTAAACATAGATTCTAAAGAAGTTAATGTTAGATTGCTTCTACTAGAAGTTATGAGTTTTGGTTTTTTTTCCTTCCGAAATATCCCTATAATATTCAATTATTTAATAATTTGAAGAAGGATAAATAAGTAGTTACACCTATTTTTAACTCCGAATAGAAATACAACCTATTTTTGCCAAACAATATTCTGCATATATATAGTTGAGGCTAACTTCTAAAATGACATCAAAAGCTTACTTTTGGGGAAAATGCAGAATCTAACTCCTAATAGAGATACAACCTAACGGACCCTGAGCTTTGAATCTATCATTATTAGATGATTTCTTGGCTAGCATTACTGTTTATATCTAGCTTCTAAAGCAAATAAATTTTTTTTGTTACCATTGTTATTCATACCGTATATATATGTCTCCGACAATGGTATGACATCACTAAGTTTGGATGATGATGCAGTTGTAATCCTTATGGGCCGATAATCCTTCGGTTCCAGAGCAGAGCACCTGCGGCTTTGATTATCAGGAATCACTTTGCCATGAAACGAATAACAAAATATATAAGATAATGACACCATCGGTGAAACACAAGTGCAGTAATGCACATCACATGATTTAAAAGTCATTTTTCATTTTTTTTTTTGGTTATATGGTGTTTTTAAATATGACAATTTCATATGTTTTGGAAGAACATATGTAAAAATGATTATACACGGCATCCTAGAAAATTGGTAAAAAAACTAAAATGGGTCGAAAGCCATCTGGATCAGGATACTAAATGATACTTTTCATTTAGATATCAGCCAAATCAGTTAAGTATCAATAGTATTCAAGTTGTCTTAACTATCATTTGAAGTGAGGTATCTTATGGAAATAATTAAAATCAGAATTCTTAAGAACTAGAGTACCTTGAATCCACAGCTTGAATACAATTAACCACTTATTTCCCAAAACCTTCCAAATTTCTGCGCAACAAGCGGTTCCTGAGGCCCGGCCCAACCTGTTCTTTCCAGGCCCAAATTGGGTAACTCTAGCTTTTTAAACATGGACCGGCCCATTGCTCCTCGGCAAAAATCAATCAAGCTTCCACGGTTAATCATTTGTGTAAGTATATGACGATTATTGGTTTTGTTGTTAATTAATAATAGCATGCCGAATACAAAGTTTCAGACTCTTGTAGTTTTAACCAAAACAACAAGAAGTCCCTGGTGTTTAAGGTTTTGTTGCTGTCCTCTGATTTATTGGACAACACGTACCCACAAAAATCTAATATTTCATCGAATTTTCCAACACAAGCCTTGGTGGAGAATTTCACCATTCACAACACAAGATGTTCCTGATGCTAGTTGAGTTTGAGAAACGTGCACCACCCTGTCCTCCATTTGAAGCTAAATGACTGTCCAAAAAGGACATAGAACAATAATATGGTGGAATATAGATAAAGTATTGTTTCTACTATTTCTAAATTTAACATCATTTTCAGTTTGTCAAATAAACCAGGGTTCAGCAAGAACTCAATTTATTCATTTGGACTCGGCACACTTCTTTCAAGCGAAAGATTTGATCTAAGGTTATTGAGGAAACCGTTTGCAAAGACTTAGTTACAAATAAGTTCCAAATGTTCAAAAAAGAAGGATTACTATACAAATAGGTGGATACAGGATTCTTGATAATGCCCACAAAACACACAATGAGGTGGGCAATCACTAATTGACTTCTTTGTTTAAGCATTTATTGATGCATCTTGATGAATAGAATTGAATAATAAATTGATGTGTAGTTATTATCTTTTTTGTCCTTAATAAGAAATCTAACAAAAAGAAAACAAAATATAATTACCTTTACAGATATACCAACATAAATATATTTACTTGCATATATGCCCTCATAAATTCATATATACACATCTACTCTTATAAAATCATAATATTTACACATAAAACAAGTAGAGGAATGTATGAAAGGATAAATGACATACATGTTAATATCTTATAATCCTATTGGATAGAACATATACTATATTGAAAACATTGTTTATTTGAATTATTGGACCTAAATGTAATTTAAATAAAATAATGAATTATAATGTAATTTTGGCATTTATCAACAATATTGAATTAAGTTGCAATTTCATGAAAATGAGATCACAATACCTAGTTTGATGGACAAATAATTAAAAAAACTTTTTTTTTTTCAAATTATTAGATTGAGAAACAAATACAAATTTGCCATTGTGATAGTTTAAAATATAATTTTTACGTAACTTTTTACAAAATAAGTATCCTTTGTGTAATTAGCCAATAAAACACAAGATGGTAAAAAAGTGCATCATTTTTTTTTGTAAAAACGCAAATATGAACAAATATTTGTTTTTGAGTAAAAGAAATCAAAATGTATATGATACTTGAAATTATCTCAATCACTTATTTTCAAATGGTAAAAATAAGTAAGATGAGATTAGTTATGAAATTTGACCTATTTAATAGTTAATAATGAGTCCTTACATTCTTTTCTTCCTTCCATGCTGATAGGAATTCATATATTAACATTCATATAACAAGATCCTTTCTTAAACCTGTTTTTATTCACTTAATGGGTCTATCTTGGATTATAGATAGATATAGAACAAAAAATAAATTACCATAGACTACCAATGTATCTCATTTATTCTTGATGCAATTAACTATCTATTATTTTTTTACACAATTGCCGTCATTGTCTTTTTATAGATATGGCTGGCTAACAGCCCCATGCCCAAACAACATCTGGCTTGTTCTCTTCTTCTTCTTTATAATTTCTAGTCTTCATCTCTCCCTCTCTATCTAGAATTTTCTCTACTAAAATCTAATTCAATCCATAAATTTCTTTCCATCTCCCCACCTTTCTCCACCTACCGTGCCTCACCTATAAATAGGCGTGAAGATCCATGCCACGTATCAAGCAATTTGGTAAGTAAGAGTACAAGTGAGCCTTGAGTGCAAAATAGAGAGTATGTGTGCATAGTGAGTGAGTGTGAATGGTAGTGTTTGTATTGGTTGCATGTTAGTGGTATGAGCATAGATTGTGTAAATTTATTTTTTCTGGGAATGATGATAGAAATTATAAAGAAGAAAACTAAATTATGAAGACACAATCAA
Organism: Posidonia australis; assembly: GCA_024699735.1. NCBI lineage: Eukaryota > Viridiplantae > Streptophyta > Magnoliopsida > Alismatales > Posidoniaceae > Posidonia > Posidonia australis. The sequence continues at coordinate 5,263 of JAMKQA010042855.1, forward strand.
CTAAAAAGTAGAAGTAAAAACAAAAAGGGTTGGGAATAATTACATCACCCCAAACCAAAATAGTTGTGGAAGCTTGTGTAGTTTGCACAACTTACATCTTAATGTGTATAGGCTATCAATGAATTGTAACACATTGTTTATCAATAATATTATGTTCTTATACGTCTATATTCTTCGAGTCGAGACATTTTTCACCTATCAGAGGTTCCATGCTCAAAAGACTTTTGTCTCGTTGAAAATATTGCATTATGCAAGTATCTTTGGCAATGAATGCCACTTAAACGTTTCTAGGAAAACACATGCATACAAAATACAAGACTTTCTAAGAGGTATGCTATAAATTTGTTATGATTCTCTAATTCTTATAAATGATATTTTTTTCACTAAACTATTTAAGACCAAGAGAAGTTTCATCTCTTCCTTTCACATCCATATTTACTTTAAAATTTATGTTTCCTTACACTAGCTTGAGGCATATGTGAACAATTTAATATACATGATGAGAACATTATTATTATATATTTTATGTTCCATATTTATATATGTTGAATATAAATAATGCTACTCAAATTATTTCGTATAAATTATACAAGAACTTTAGAATTCAAAAGGAATTGAGGAAAAGTAGAAAAAAGAACAAGAAGTGCAAAAGAATTTAAAATCAATCGAAGATATCTACCTATTTGAAGCGAAAAAGATATTTTGGAGAATTATTACAACAAAATCCACATTTAAAGAGACAAATACAATTTCTGACGTTCAAAAGCACTTCAAAAAAGAACAATAAAACAAAGGACATTTGGGATGGATTCGTGTAAGTATACTAATATTTGTGAAAATGATGCATCTCCTCTCCCTTGGCTTTAATTTCAAAATTCTTTGTTTTATTTTTTGGTTTTAAATCCATATTGGTTTTAATTCAAAAATTCTTTGTTTTATTTTCTAATTTTAAATCCTTATTGCTCTTAAAATCAGAAAATAAAACAAAGAATTTCGAAAGTAAAACCATGGCAGAGGAGATACTTCATCTCCACAAATATTAGTATTTTTATAGATTTATAAGAGTCCATCTCTATTAAGGAATAAATATGTTAAAAATATCTAAATTTAAAAATGTTCAACTTCTTCAACAAACAACCATCTTTTTAGAATAAAAATACAAAGAACTGACACCTAGATGGTGCTCAAACAAGTTATGGGTGCTTGGGAAGCACCCATATAAGAGGAAATTCCTCGTTTTGAAATGCCCTTCGTTTTCGTCACTTTTGTAATGCTTTTGAACATTAGAAATTATATTTGACTCTTTGAATGCGAATTTGTATCTTTGATGAAATAATTCTCCAAAATATATTGATCACTTCAAATCCTTTTGCACCTTTTTTTCTTTGACTGGTTTTAAATCCTTTAGCACTTTATATTCTTCTTTCCTTTTTTTTTTCCTTTAATTCCTTGTGAATCACTAAGTTTTGCATAATTTACACAAAATATCTCAAATAGCATTTGTAGACATCCCAATTTTGCAGTCACTTAGCGGTAGACTTCTCCAGAAAGATACTCTAGTTGTGACCACCAAACCCAAAAACCCTAACTTCACCTAAACGCACTTAGACCCATTTAGGTACACACAAGCCCACTTTGACTGAATCTAAGCCAATCAAAGCAAAATCTCCTTAATTAAAATTGAAATTCACTTAAATTAAAAAAACTCAAAATAACTAGGTGAAAACATTTAATTGAAACTAAAATCAAGTAAAATCTATAAAATCAATTTAAAATTCAAATTAATTAAGTAAAAACCCTAATTAAAACAAAAATCAAGTAAAATCCATTTAAACCATTAAAAAACTCAAAATAAGTAAGTAAAAACCCAATCAAAATTAAAACCAAGTAAAATCCATTAAAAATTCAAGATAAGTAAGTAAAAACAATTAAACCAAATCAAAATCAAATAAAATCCATTTGAAATATAAAAAATTCAAGATAATCATGTTAAAACACCTAATCAAAACTAAAACCAAGTAAAATCCATGTAAAATTCAAATTAATTAAGTAAAAACCCTAATTAAAACCAAAATCATGTAAAATCCATTTAAGCCATTAAAAAACTCAAAATAAGTAAGTAAAAACCCAATCAAAACTAAAACCAAGTAAAATCCATTAAAAATTCAAGATAAGTAAGTAAAAACATTTAAACCAAATCAAAATCAAATGAAATCCATTTAAAATATTAAAAATTCAAGATAATCAAGTTAAAACACCTAATCAAAACTAAAACCAAGTAAAACTCAAATTATTTAAGTAAAAACCCTAATTAAAACCAAAATCAAGTAAAATCCATTTAAGCTATTAAAAATTCAAATTAAAACCTAAATCAAGAAAAAAACCAAAATCTTAATTAAATCCTTAATCAAATCAAGTAAAAACCAATTAAAGCAAAATCTGAATTAAATCATTAATTAAATCAAGTAAAAAATCAATCTTCAATCAACCAAATTTAAAACATAAACCCAAAGTCTTAATCCATTTAGACTTAAATCTAATCCATTTAAAACTTAAAATAATAAAATCTGAAAACCCTAATTAAAATCACAAAAACTCTAAAATAAATAAAACCCAAAAGCCCTAACTAAAATCACTTAATTAAACCTAAAATAAATAAAACCCAAAACCCCTAATTAAAACCACAAGAGCCTAAACTAAATAAAACCAAAAACCCCTAAAACATAATTAAAACCCTAAAATCAAAACCTAATCCTTTAAAACCCCAAAGCCCACTCCACGACCCATTCCAAAAGTCCACCGTTTCATTTCACATCACTCAATCAGGAACATAGGGAAACCCAAAAATAATTCAGGTGCCTCACCTCTGATGGTAGACACCCGCAATCTCCAGTGCCAATCCTCCACAACATCCTTCCCCCGCAATCTCTGGCCAGCTCTCGTCCAGCTAGGCTCAATCCAACGACCCTCGCCCACTGGAAACGGAGGATCAATGGTCCTGGAAGACCTCATCGGCATATAAAACACCCCACCGCCGACTGAAGAAGGGGACCGACCTTTTGAAATGGAGACTGTAACCATACCGGCGACAGCCTTGTGCTTGGCGCGAAAGGCCAAATACACGAGGGTCGGCAAAGTCACGACAAAACAATAAAAATTGTATGAGTCGCCACCTAGTCTATTTGAAAACGGAAGACGAGGAAAACCATTTCAAAATATTAAAATCATGCAATAAAACCAACAAAAAAGAGGTCAACACGAACCAGAAAAATGAGCAAGGATCTCTATATGCATGAGGAAGGTATTAAACACCCTCGTGCGCCCGAGAAATCGGTCTTTCATGGGTTTTCGTTTACTTATATGAAATGTTGGCTTTTCAGTCTATTTCTGTACGTCCAAGGGCGATATGCCATGCAATGCTACATGCAAGTGGTTTAAAAATTTGATAAAAATCCCCAGAGTTTCTTTTCATGCATTTTAATCCACCATTTTTGCATAAAGAACCTTGAACTTTTCTGAAACTCTTCTGAATGCATATTTCTCTAGTTAATTTGCATTTTTGCCCTTGAACTTTTCTGAAATTGTTCTGAATGCATATTTGTCTGGTTAAATTACATTTTAGCCCTTGAACTTTTCTAAAACTCTTCTGAATGCATGTTTCTCTGTTTTAATTGCATTTTAACCCCTAAGAATCTTCAATTTAACTGGAAATACACAATTTTGCACATGTGACCCTAGTTTTCTTCAAAATTACATGAAATGTGTTTTTCTATGTATTTTTGATGATTTAGCTTCAGAATTTCAGTTTTATTCAAAATTTGGATTTTTTGCACAAATACCCCTGGAATTTTCATTTTCACACTCTTGCATGCATTTTGCATGTTTTGTCGCACTTTTTCATGCATATTTTCTCGCATTTTCTTCCTTGCGTTGTGCCTGCATTCCTAGCTCACTTCAAGCTTGGTTTTCTCATTGTTTCCCAAATTTCTCTCGATTTTCGTGTTTTTAAAAACTTGTTTTGGATTTCCATCGCCCGAAGGCGTACATTAATAAGCTTAACAAAGCCGACACTGTCTCGAAAGAGGATTATTTTCTCTAATTTGATTTTCTCGGATTTCTTCAAATTTCCACTGATTCGTGAGATGCATTCCGAGATTTTTCCTTGATTTTCCTCATCGCCCACGGGCGTACAGTAAAGCGGCATTCTCAATACCTACATTTGTCCCTCGGATTAACTTTTTCCATTTATTTCATTTCTTCACTTTAATCTGGCATGTTTTCTAGTCATCTTTAGCACGAGCATTCAGAATAGACAAGCACATATCTATTAGACCATTTCGCAAGTAGGAAACCTAGAAAGATCGAGTTCCTCGGGTGCACGGGGGTGCCTAACTCCTTCCCCATGCGTAACTAGAATCCTTACCCTTTCTCTCGCCCTGCATTGATTTGTGCATTTCATCCATTAGGCACGGAGCATACATGTTTTCATCATCTTGTTAGCTTCTTGGTTTTCTTGTGTGTTTGGTTTTCCTCGTCTTTCCATTAAAAGACTAGGTGGCGACTCCTTTCCTTATCCTTTCTCATCTTTCCTTGGTGTTTCCGAGTCTAGTCTTCTTCTCCAGATTCACCGTCTTCGTCGTGACCGTATTGGCACTCATCGAGTGCTTCCACGCACCCGGTAAAGAAGAGCCGTGCAGGGTTCCACCGGCATGGTCACAAATATGCTCATCACTACAAGAATAACTTTTAAATCTAAGCTTGATTGAAATATGAGTCTTAGTGTTTATTATGTAAATCATTGAAATTTACGAAATTGCAATCTTGTTCTAGTACTTGCATTCTATGGAATGATTTTGATACTCGTTAAATTTGAATTAACAAAATGCTTGGTTACAACTTCAAACTAAAATACCAAATGCGAAAATATCTTTTTGATCCTCTTTAGTTTTTTATTGAGGTAGTTGTAAATATAACCTAGACGCAAGATTACTTTTGAACATTTCTCATAGGTAAGTAGACTTGAATATAAATTTCCTTTTTGAAATCCCATATCTTATGTAGGTCATTCCTAAAGAGTCTTTTTCTCGATCCAAAGAAAAGAGATTCAATCGATTGTGGAAGACCACGAGAAAGTAAACACAAGGAAATATAAGTAAGATTTATAAGAGGAGTGTGTGGTTAGAAAAAAAAAAAAGTTAAAAAAAAGGATATTAAACAAATAAAACAAAACCTCATTTAACTTAAATGTCACATGGTATTTGACATATTCAAGTGAATGGCATAACAAATTACAACATAATATCACCCATTATATCTCATAAAATCCTCTATAGGTGCACTACTTTTTATTTGTTTCAATTCATTGACAAACTAACAAATAGTTGGATAATAATGCTCTTGATCTTACATGCTTCATATTTTACGAAATTGTTCTAAGCACATTTACACGCAATGATGCAGTAAGGTAACAAAAGGCTCATTAAATGACAACTAAACCAAAGAGAAGTGGTTTTTTTTTTTCAAATAGTAGATATTATATTAAATAAAACTTAGTTATGAAACCACCACCAAATAATAAGTACAATATCCATAGTCGTAAGGCAGGACAAAGCCTAATTAAAGCATATAATAGCAGGCAAAGTGTAGACACCCCGATTTTGAGGTGACTCATAGATAAGCTTTCCAGATGTTGCTTTGGATGTGGCTAACCCTTGGGTCCCATTAGCTAAACCAATCCCAAACCTACAGTAGGCCCATAGCCTAATTAGAGATCCAGATAGATAAAGGAGAGCACCAAGGTGGAACACCAATGTAGAGCATTTAGCTAGCTCACCAAGCAGGAGCACGGAAGTGGCGTATCTAGCTGGAGCACCAGGCTGGCACACCTACCTGGCGCACCTCTTTGGCGCACCACGCTGGCACATAGCCACTTCTCAAGCTGCTGGCTTTCCACCTCCCATGGTTGTTACCTCCACCAACGAATATGCCTTGGAATCTTCCCAGGCTTTTCGTTTACGAGACTACTTGTATTCTCTAGGAGTTACCTTTGTGAAGTTCCTATATAAAGACATCCATAGGCAACTATTTGGGCCTCCCTTCCCCCTAGATGATCTGACCTGAAGAGCTAGTGCGAGTTATATACTGTTTTCTGCAATCTATTCTCTTTTCTCTCAAGCACTCCCTTATATTTCAGAGCATTGCCAGCCCTTCCAAAGCAACACGGATCCCATTATCTTTGATATCTCAAGAAGGAACACTTTGGGAGGTAGGTTCTCTCTTTCCCTTCTTCTTTAGTTTCAGCTCAACACCAAGATAAAGCATGCATTGAACTTAGCATATAATCTGATTCTTGTTGTTTATATAAGAGATTTTTATTTCATATACAAGATATCTTGCATATAGGATCCATATGTTAAAAATCTGCATCATGTAATTCCTATGTGTGGATCCATGATTCATGCACATGTATGCTAAGATATGCAATAGACATGTTCTTTACATATTCACCACTTGCATATGGGCTGTCAAGTTTATCTTCTCACACATGTTCTTCAAGATTTTGTATAAGTATTTCTGCCATAAACCCATGATTCACTTTGCTTTCTAATCAAATAAAAAGAAAGGTTTCTGTTCATTTTCATCTTATCATATTTCTATTTCTATCATCTGCATAACTAACCTAATAAAAAAGAAGCCCACCTCTCTGAATCTGGACCAGAATTCGGGATCAGATTGCAGTCTGATCCAGATTTTCTAGGGAGCACCATCCTGGCACACCTATAGGGTGCACCAGAATGGAGCACCACTCTGGCGCACCATTCTGGCGCACCAGACTGGTCAGAGAATAAATCACCCTATTTTGCATCCCCATCTGCATGATTTCCCGAATAGTTTTGAGTCTGATTCTCTCAGTGGCGATTCTTTGGTATTTTATGATTATGCATACATGGTTTCAGCTTCAAACAATGTTGTTTTTTTTAAGTCGTTTTACCCTCTGGATATTCAGCCCATAGTTCAAAATCTGGTAGGCTGATTGCACTTTGCTCCCCTGTGGAGATTCTATGCATCAGCCCATGATCCTAGGACATGGCTGAACCTTGTTTTCATTCAGCATAAGTAGGATGTGACCATGTGTGAGACTACTAGCCTTTGAGCACAAGATCCATGAGCTTCTCATACTTGCATGTCTTTCATTTTTAAAGGATATTTTCCATTTTTACAAAGACTTTACATTGCATAACTTTCTGGAATGCCTTTATATGACATTGCATTGCATGGCTTTCTGGTATTTTCCTTGGCACATCTTTCTGGCCCGCACAGGAGCATATAGGTGGCGCACCAGACTGGAGCTCGGGTTCCTATCCGGTCAGACGGACTCAAGGCGTTCTCCCTCTCGCCTTTGTGTTCCTATCCGGTCGGACGGACTCAAGGCGTTCTCCCTCTCGCCTTTGTGTTCCTATCCGGTCGGATGGACTCAAGGC
>JAMKQA010042953.1:0-11377 GCA_024699735.1 Posidonia australis
CTTGAGAGAAGTTAGAAACACCTTGAAAGAGATCCAGTGCAAACTACTGCAAGCCAGTCTCGTTTCCCCAAGCCTTCCTTTGCATTCTGAAGCATTCTTAGCCCTTCTAAAGCAACAAAGGATCTTATTATATTTGTTATTTCAAGAGAAGGAACACCTTGGACAAGGTAAGTCCTCCATGCATTCCTTTGCTTTTGCTTAATTCTTGCATTAGATAAAATATGCCATGCACCTCATAAGCTGATTTTCTTCTTGTTGCTTGCATGAGTTTCATGATGAGATAATCACCCCATGTATAAGATATTCTGCATATAAAATCTGAATAAAAATTTTGCACTTACAAATGATCTTTCTTTTCTGTTTCTTTGCACAAGAAATCTTTGATTCATGCATATATATGCTAGGATATATAATAGACATGTTCTGTATGAAGCCATCACTTGCATATGGTTTGTCAAGCTTATTTTTCTCATGCATATTCTTTAAGATCCCATGCAAGTACTTTCAGCCATGAACCCATGGTTTTATATGATTTAGAATCAAATGATAAAAGATATTCATTTGTGAGTGTTTCATCATGTTTTAGTCTTTTATCATCTGCATAATTAATCGGTTAAGAAATCGCCTCTCTGAATTTGGATCAGAATTTTGACTCAGATTGCAGTCTAATCTAGATCTTCTGGGGAGCACCATTCTAGAGCATCTAGGTGGCGCACCAGAGTGGCGCACCAAACCAGAGCACCACTCTGGCGCACCATTCTGGTGCACCAGACTGGTCAAAGAGCATATCATCCTTGTCTGCATCTCCATCTGCATGGTTTCTCGAATGATTTTGACTCTGATTTTCTTGGTGTTGATTCTCTAATATTACATGTCCTTGCATGCATGTTTTCAACCCAAGATGGTACTATTTTCGAGACTTTTGCGCTTTGCATACTTAGCCTATGGCTGGAAACTGGTAGGCTGATTGCCCATTGCTCCTATATGGAGATTCTTATGCATCAGCCCATAATCCATGTGACATGGCTGAACTTGGTTGTTTTCATTTGGCATGAATAAGAGTGTGATCTTGTGTGAGGCTTGCAACCCTTGAGCACAAGGTCCATATATCTTCTCATGCTTTGCTTTTTCTATCATGTTTTCTTGAGTTTACAAGGACTTTACATTGCATAGCTTTCTGAAACGCATTTATATGACATTGCACTACATGACTTTCTGATATTTTCCTTGGCACACCTTTCTGGCCTAGATAGGAGCACATATGTGGCGCACCAGACTGGAGCACCAGTCTGGCGCACCTAACAAGCACATCAGCCTATTTATTAGTAGCACACAGCAACTTTTGCATAGCTTTCTAGCATGATTGTTATTTCGATTTGCTTCTGGTGTTTTCTGGTTTTCTTCCTCGATATATCGGGAGGACACAACTCTGTTTTTAGCCTTTTCCATGCATGTTAGATTGCATTTGGCATATAGCAAAGTAAGGATGATAAATCTCTCAAAATACTTAGATCCTTGATCTTATTCATGCAATATCTTTGCATCGACGCTTGACCCGACTTATGAGCGATATTTCTGAACATTAGGACACACCACCGCACATCATGCACCCTTATGTAGCATAAGACACCACTCACTTAGCATGGCATGGCATATCGCCCTCGGGCGTACAACAAAGGCTGAAAAGTCGATATTTCATAAGCAAATGAGAAACCTATAGAAGACTGATTTATCGGCCGCACGAGGGTGCCTAATACCTTCGTCGTGCATAACAGGGATCCTTACCCGTTTTCTGGTTCACGACCTACTTTTCATTGGCTTATTTGCATGATTTATATGGTTTTCCTTGTCTTCCATTTTAATAGACTAGGTGGCGACTTCTGCATTTGCATTTTTATTTTCATTTGATTTTTGCCGTGACTTTGCCGATCCTCTCGCATTTGGCCTTTCGTGCCGAGTCTCGAGGCTGTCGCCGGCATGGTTACAATATGAATAGTTCTTGTAAAAGTTGATCTCATGTGATTAAAAGAAGAGTACTGTAGCCTTATTTCGTTAAAAGACCACCACTGACGGTCCACAATCCCATCTTACATGGATAATACAAATCAATCTGGAAAATCATTGCTATAAAATATATTTTTCCAAAAAATCCAAGAAAAACCCCAAAAATGCCCTGCAAACCCGTGCATGTGGAGCGCGCGTCTGGCCAGCACCCCTGACACTTTCGTCTGAAAGCCAACAGAGCCTAGACTAGGGGACAGAACCGCTACCAAACCCGTGCATGTGGCCTGCGCAATCGGCCCGCGTTCCCAGTTTTCTGTCAGAATTCAGACAACCTGCAGCAGGGCACCCAAAAATCACCCGAGGCGGGGGTTCTGATCGGACCCCCCAAACAATCACCAAAAATCTCGAATAAAACATATGCGGTAGACCCTCGAGTCTACCCCAAAACCTAACAAACAAAACTTAAATCCATTCACCATGCATCAAGATACGAAATCGCAAAGGCATAAGGGTCAAAATGACCCAAATCTCAACCATCAACATAAATACCCATAAAAATCACAATAAATTCCCAAAAATTCTAAAACATTAAATTTAGCCTAAATTACATGCATCCTAGGCATTACTACCATTTTACATGATTTCTACACAATAAATTGGGGATACGTACTTGAAACGAGCTCTAGCGACCCTCCAGTAGACTCTGGCGAACTCCGACGACCTCACACGTCCACTGCCACTCCACGACCTCAGGGATGTCGCTTTGGAGCCTCCTGCACCGCCAAGAGTAGCCACACGCCACCACCTCCCGTCTCCCACTCTCAGGCTCTCTTTCTGTCACCGGCACCCACCAGCTAACGGGAAGGAGGAGTGAAGAAGAAGATGGAGAAGGAGTGGAGGGGGGAAAGAGAGGAGGAAAGGAAGGGAAGGAAGAAGGCTTGGCTTGGATGGGGCTCCGATGCGTCAGAAAAGACTTGCCCCATGCACACGTTATATACACGAGGGAGGAAGTCACTACACGCTTGCCACCAACCCCCAACATGCACGCACCAGCTAGTCTCCGGCCACCCTCTAGCCTCGCCACACACAGCCCAACAACCAGCTCCAAGGCACGAGCCAACGACTCCCCACACCAAATACTCAACCACCAGCCGCAGCAATCGGCCCACAACGTGGGCCCCACACGGATCCCACACCCAAGTTCATACAAGCACAGTGCCAACTACATACAGGGACAGGCAAACAGAAGCTGGCCCACGAGGCCCAAGTCCAAGAGCATAAATCCACACCACGGGCCTCAGAACAGTAACACTCGTCCAGAAATAAATTTATTAAAATGTAAATAATTACAAAATGAATTTTACAGATGTTACACGTTATGGGCATTATGAGTTTGTAGTCATACATTTTGAGTTAACTAATGTACCAACAACATTTATGGATATGTTGTATAGGGTATTCAAGGATTTGCTAGACAAGTTTGTGATTATGTTCATGGATGATATTTTAGTATTTTCTCCATACAAAGAACAACATAAGAATCAACTTAGGGTTGTGTTGAAAACCTTGAGAAGAAATAAGTTTTATGTCAGGTTTTCCAAATGTGACTTTTGGTTAGATCAGGTCATGTTTCTTGGACATATAGTGTCAAAGGATGGGATTTTTGTGGATCTAATTAAGGTTGAGGTAGTGAGGAAGTAAAATCGACCTAATAATATTACGGAAATTTGAAGTTTTCTTGGGCTTGCTAGTTATTACAGGAGATTTATTCAGGACTTTTCAAAGTTGACATTATCTATGACGAAGCTGACTAAGAAAGGTGCAAATTTTGAATGAGATGCAAAGTGTGAAGACAACATTGTGGAACTGAACAGGAGGTTAATGTCTGTACCAATTTTGACACTTCTTTTAGGTAGTGAAGGTTTTATTATCTACAATGATGCCTCAGAATCAAGACCTGATTATATATTGATGCAACATGATAAAGTGGTAGCTTATGTATCAAGACAACTCAAACCACATGAAAGAAATTATCCCACACATGATTTGGAATTTGCTGCAGTGGTTTTTGCTTTAAATATTTGGCATCATTATCTGTATAAGGAACAATTTGAGGTGTTCATGGATTAACAGAGTTTGAAATACTTGTTTTCATAGAAAGAATTGAATATGAGGCAGCAAAGATGACTAAATTTTTTGAAAAACTATGATTTTAATATTTTCTATTATCCTGGTAAGGCTAATAAAGTAGCAGATGCCTTGTGTAGAAAATGGGAAGGATTAGTTGCTCACATGCCATTTATGGGGGAAAACAGGAATGCAGTACTTGCTAACTTGAAGATTGGTTCAAGCTTGATAGAGAAAGTTCTCATGACATAGTTGCAGGCACCAAAGCTGTCGATGATGCTTGAAGCTATCAATAAAAGAAACTCAAAGTTTAGAGTCGCACCAGATGGAGAAATTTGATTTCAGAACAAGTTATGGGTGTCGATTGATTCTAATGTTAAAATAGAGATCCTAGAGGAAGCTCACAGAGCTCCACACAGTATACACCCTGACACCACAAAGATATTTAATGACCTACAAAGGAATTTTTGGTGGAAGGATGAAGAAAGATATTGTAGAATTTATATCATAGGGTATTGTATGTTAGCAGATTAAGTTTAAGCATCATAGATCGGTTGGCATGTTGCAATTCATAGAGTTACCAGAATGGAAATGAGAGAATGATGATGGACCTTGTGTGTGGTTTGCTTAATACCAGGAAAAAACATAATGCAATATGGGTGATTCTAGACCGCTTGACTAAGTCGACACATTATCTACCAATTCGGTTGGATCAAAAGCTAAACATCTTAGTCGAGTTGTATATTCAGGAAATTGTGAGATTTCATGAAGTGCCAATTTCTATTATATCAAGTTGAGATCCTCGCTTCACTTCGAATTTTTGAAAAAGTTTTCAGAAAGCCTTAAGAACAAAGTTGAAGTATAGCATAACTTTTCATCCTCAAATAGATGGACAATCAGAGGACGATACAAACCTTAGCAGCCATGCTTAGAGTTTGCGCTTTGGATTTTAGTAGTAGTTGGGATAAGCACTTGCCACTAGTAGAGCTTGTCTATAGTAATAGTGTAACGATCCACGCCACTACACCCAAATTCCATTAGCCTAATTAAATTTAACACAAACAAATGCTAAATTTAAAGGATAATTAAAGGCTAGCTACAGTATCTAAGCTATCAAGAACTTATGGTGGACGATTAAGCAACTTCGACTATATGCACTAGTAATGCAAACTACCATTCATTTGCACTTGCAACTGAAAACTACAAGGAAAACATGCGTGAGTGATTAGAAAGTCATCCAACACATACTTCGTGAAAACCACCAAAAAATTGGACAAAACCAGCAATACAAATCTCATCAAGCTTTTAAAAAGCTTTCAGAAATCTTTTATTTTCTTTTCAAAATCATCAAGAAACCATCCACATAGCAAAAATCAGCCCCAACAGCCCAAAACATAGAGAAATTATAGCAATGCCACACAAACGGAAAACACTTGGATGCCACATAGGCCACACAGGCAGAAAACCACATTAAGTCATAATACCCGATGCTAGGCAACCAACTCTAGCCACAAGTAGTCACCGAAGTACATTGCACTATTATGGTTTTGCCACTCTAGGAGGAACAAGTTTGTCCCGTAGTCCAACCACACAGAAAAGACTGCTCTCATGCCAACCACACAGGAAGGATATCCACTCTCTGAACGTCACTAGTCAATGAGATACATGTTCTATCCCTCCTAGCCCTCACAAGGTACGTCCTCTAGGCGTCCTAACTAAGGTGCTTGGAAACGACCAGAGTCTTATACCTCTAGGTTCAGACAGCACCTTGAGTATCAATATCCAGAAACGACCAAAGTATCAAATCTCTAGGCCCAGACGACATCTCAACCCGTGGATTTCAGCCTCGGTCTCGTGAACAATAATCCAAGAGTGTCATACCTTTGGGATCTGACAAATACTTGTCTATAGCCTCTTAGTCTTTGACCTCAACCTAGGTAAGATGTTCAACCATCCAAGAATGTTGTCACATTTCCTGGTCTAGGCAACATGCTCCTTAGGTCTCTTGGACTCCCACAAAACCTCGAAAAACTAATTTCTAAAACATTACCATATTTTCCTTAAAAATCATTTTTAAAACTATTTTTATATCATCCAAGATCTCTACACAACTAACAAACCATTCAAAAACCTAACTCAAAATCCACAATTAATGGGTTCAGGGTTCTGATTTGGCAGACTATTTTTCAACCGGTCGATCGAACCTAGGCTCAAGGCACTGATGCAGTAGACCGATTTGAAATGGTCAACCAAACCAGTGTCTAGAGCTCATCCATTCAAGACCCAAATCGACAGGCCAAAACTAGGTTTAGTGTGTCGATTTCAGGGTTCAAGGGACATTTAGGAACAAAAACGACTTATCAAATCCAAATCGGTATGTCAAATTCCCTAAGTTTCAGAAACAGAGCCAAGCCTTAAAACCTAAAATTGCGCAATTGGGAACTCAACTAGTCTCACCACATAAAGCCACGAAATCCAAAAAATTCACAAGACAAAGGCATGGAAACACTCTACGATTGAGCACAAAAATCACCACAATCCATTTACTATAGCTCAAGATATTAAATTTCAAAGCAAGGAAACACAAATGAATGAACAGTGCCAACACATGAATTAAATTGCCATAAATGCACAATAAATTCTCTAAATTCTTGAAATCACTCACACACACTAAATTCATACTATTCTATACATTCCCATCATTTTCATACCAAAACAAGAGAAAGATGTGAGGTGTGTACCTCTAGGACATTTACAAAGGTTTCACCTCCTTGCCAGCGACCTAACCGCATCTTCGACGATTACCTCACTCCAATCACCACACAGGCTTTTCCTTGAGCTCACCGCGCCACTGGGACGAAGACCAGAGTTCCTTCCTTGCTTGGTCAAGCTCCAACATGCCACCTCCCTCTCTCTCTATCCCAGTCTCTCACTATCACTCTCATTTTGCATTGGAAAAGGGGAGGAGAGGAAGTGGAAGGGAAGAGGAGGGGTAGAAGAGGAGAAGGGTGGAAGGAGAGGGAGAATTGATGGGGAAGAAGAAGGAGAGTTATGCAAAGGAAGGAAGAGGAAGAAGAAAAAATTGTGTAGAAGAAGCCTCGACCGTCTCTTCTTATATACACACAGGTTGGTGGTGGTTGTGTATGTGCACAGCTACGCATCAAAGTTTGCTTGCGCCAACTGCACGTCTTCAGCCACCACCCAATCAGACACGAAGCAAACCACTTCTCCTCACCAACACATCCTCACACAAAAGCACAAGCACAGTACCATCACAAGAGACAAAGCATAATACCAGGCCAAATACCAAGGCCAAAACACAACCACTGAATCAACAAAAATGAACCTTGCGTCAGTAACACTCGTCTATAACAAAATTCATTAATTCCAATTAATTACAAATATAATGAATTTTCAGGGTGTTATAAATAATTATCACTCAAGCATTGGATTGGCACATTATAAAGCTTTGTATAGGAGACCTTGTAGATCGCCATTATTTTGAAGTGACATAGGTGAACGAAGACTGCTAAAACTTGAGATTGTTCAACACTATACAGATTAGGTGGGTTTAATCAAGAAGAGATTAAAAGCAGCCCACAGTAGACAAAAGAGTTGTGTAGATCAATGTTGCATTTTGATGATGGAAATCATGTGTTCTTGAAGATATCACCTGCTAAAGATGTGACAAGATTCGGATGAAAGAGAAAGTTGAGTGCTAGATACGTGGGATCTTTTAATATAGTGGAACAAGTTAGTGAAGTTGCTTACTACCACCACAGTATGTCAAGTTACATGACGTGTTTCATATATCGATGTTAAGAAAATACATATTAGATGATACCCATGTAATTAAGTATGACACTTTAGAGATTTAAGTGGATTTATCTTTTGAAGAGAAGCCTATACTGATTGTGGATTTCAGAGAGCATATTCTAAATAAGAGAGTTGTTCTGATAGTGAAGCTTCAGTGGCAACATCATGGAATTGAAGAGCCTACTTGAGAGCTCAAGAGTGAGATGTGTAGTAAGCATGGTTCTAAATGTCGATTTCGTGTCGAACTTCGATAAATTTAAAAATAGACACGTGTCGAGAAAATGTCGGTATATCGGTATCGTGTCGATGGAAACACGGTAAAAAAAAATTACATTTGTTCAGAAAACTTCCATGTCGATATCATGTCGGTAAATTGAAAATAAGACACGTGTCGGTGAAATTTCGGCGACACGCGTAGACATTTGATACCATGGTAGTAAGTATCCTAACTTATTTGGTGCCTCTTGTCTTGTAAATTTTAAAGACAAAATTTCTATAAGAGGAGTAGGATATAACACCCAGACTTATTTGCACCTGTTCCAATTTATCTTTGAAAGGTAGTAGAGGCGTTGGTGAGTGTTGGAAGACTGTTGGGTGCTCGTTTAATGATGGTGGTTGCGATTGCGTAATGTACAAGAGATCTGAAGATTATAAATAGGAGGGTTGGGTTTGTAATGGCCCAATTTCGAACACGCTACCAAGATCACAGTATCATAAGAAAAATTACACTAATTATAATAATAATTAAATAACTGTAACTAAGACTCACCTCTAGGAAACGATGTACGGCTAGAAGCTCATACTCTGACACTGGAACTTGATTGCACACGACCTGCACATGAAAACCAACCAAAGCACGCGTGAGTGACAACTAAGTCATCCAGTACGTGTCTCAAGCACACATGCAATAAAATCTGGTAGAAGCACTAAAAATACAACTTTAATGTACAAAAACTTGATTTTCTTTTTGAAAACCCATTTTTAAAACATCATCCTCTTTTTCTTTTGACATCACATGGGAATCTGTTCCAAGACTCCACTCTTTTCAAAACTCACATTTTCTTTTCTTTCCAAAACGTTTAGAATTTGTTTCCAAAAACCACATTCTTTTCCAAAACTCATATTTCTTTCTTCTTATACTTTTTCAAAACCTTTCTCATATTCTAAGAAATTCACATACTCGATCATGTCCAGCATAAAATACAATGCCTCACAGGACTCAAAACCAAAAACATAAATACTGGCTGGTAACTAGTTAAAACACAATTCATATTTGATTCTAGGATTTTAGGACCATTCATAAGTCCAATCCTAGCCAAACTACATTTCTTTCGTTTCACAAAATCACACACTTATCTTATTCATTTATACTTTTCTTTATTGATGTTACCTTAATTAATGGTAACCAGGCACACAAGCAGTAGGTGAGGACACCATTTCCCCCACCTCCCTGCACTGCCGCAGTGAAGTCCCCCGTGCGGGAGGACACCGTCCCTGCCAACCAGCCTCAATTTCTCTTCTTATATGCACGGGGATACGTCTTTATCTGATGTCCAATCAGTGACTCGAACAACTAGGTTCAATAACCTAGGCTCAGCCTACACCGTCGATGACCCAGACACCTAAGTTGCACATTCCTAGGCCGAGTCTACACCGTTACCAGCTCGGTGACCCAAATACATAGGGCCACATGCCCAGGCTTAGCCTATATCGTCTCAAGCTTAGCAACCACAGTCGTATCTGACAATTGGTTTCATTGGAGTCTCATACTCCTACCACATTGTTGACACCAAACCCCGTCATTCCTTAACACATTACTTGTGTTTTATTTTCAGAACTCTTTAAGTTTTCCTTTTCAAAATGATTTTCATTTCATTCTTTTCGTTGTAGAAATCTTTTCCATGCAACACATGATCCTATACTAGGGTCCCAACTCAATTCATTTACAACCATGCTTTAAAACCATAATTTGGGTCTCATGCCCAAAAACCCCACATTTAATTACTTTTATTCATTTTTAGGGTCTCAAACTCCAAACCATTCTCCAAATTTGCTTGTTTAGGTTCCATGTTCCTCCATGACAGTTGCATGAGGAAAACACCATTAACACATGCTTATTGTCTATTTAAAACCATTTATTTTCATTTTTATATGCACATTTATATATATTAAGGTCAAGGCAAACTTAGCAAACCGAAAACCAGGATCGGTATATCGAAAATCCCTGGTTTGGTATACCGAACTTTTTCGATATACTAAAACTCCTTGTTTCGATTGACCGGGTGATTTCGGTCTACTGAAACTAGGTATTCTGGCTTAATCTGACAGGAATTCGGTATGCCAAACCTAGTTTGGTATGCCGAATTGCCCGCGACTAGGGCACCACCCCTAGTCTAGTCTACTCATTTCGTCGAAATTGGGAGCCTCCAGTGGAACCTTCAAACAAGCATCATAAAACACTAATAAATCATAGAGTGTAGACCCTTAAGTCTACTTCAAATTTCTTCAAACCATTCACTATGCAATTCAGACGAAAATCACAAAGGGTGGAGTTCGTTTTGAGTTACTGTAGCTTACATCCCTAAATCTCGTATAAATCTACAAATTTTCATCCTAACCACATGATATCTACATATTCATGCTATTAATCACATTTTCAACCATTCTACTATTTTTCTACAATTTTACATGCATTTATTCTTGTTTTCATGCATTTAACATATCATGCTGTAAGAGAAGAATGGAGGAGGAGGGGTTGCGTACCTCCTCCGACAAACTCTTCCAACTCCAACGAGCCTCTCCTTGCCCCGGTGAAGCTCCTCCCCACGGGTGCATCAGGGCTCAACTCTCCTCCTCCCCCTCTCGCTCACGCAACCTTTTCTCTCTTCCTTCTTTCTCTCTCTCTGCTTCCACTCACTACTGCCTCCTTCCTCTTTATCTCCTCCTCCTCTCGTATGGAGCCGACCACTCATCATGGTGAAAGAGACAGGGAGGGATGAGCCATCGCCTGTGGTGGCACCGGTAGAGATGGAAATTGGGCCGAGGCGGGCTAGCCCGAGAAACTACCAGCCCGCCTGGGCCTAGACCGGGTCGGGCCTCCTTTTGTAATACATGGGCCCAGCACGGTCCATGGCCCGTCTGTGGGTCGGGCCGTCGGGCCCACGGGTCGGGTTGGGTCAGGCCTGTCCATTGGGCCCAAAAATGAATTTTAAAAATTATTTTTTTAATTAATAAAAAAATATTTGAAATACATCATTTTGTTACATAAAAAAATACAAAAGATATTTACATCATTTTTTTTTACATTTTTTATTTTAAAATTTTACATCAAAAATTATTCATTTGGGGAGTCTGTTCTGCCTGTTGAAGTTGATGTTGCATCATCGTCTTCTTCTGATTCAGACTTCAAGCTCAATCCTTAAAGACGGTC
>JAMKQA010042993.1:0-10638 GCA_024699735.1 Posidonia australis
GCTCCCGTCTGTTAGCATATTGTTGTAATTATTAAAACTATGTAACAGACTAACAGGCAGCAGTCACTGCACATTATCATTAAATAGAACATATGGAAGGTTCTTGTTACTTTCATACTTTTGGTTTGTCATTGCTGTTTATGAAGAACTTTACATGTGTGCTATTGTAGAACCATCAAACATTCGAATATGCATATTTCTAAATGCCTTAGGTGTATCAATATTTTAGGACTAGTAGTTGGTATTTATTCTCCAAAAAGATGGCATTGTAGCTTATTCAAAAAATGAAGATGGCATTGTAGCATTAAGTGTAGTTTTTTCCTACTCTGATTTCATTTTCTTAGCTGAATTTCCAGGGCTTACCCATTGCCTAGCAAAAAACAAGGTATTTCATTTTCTCAGTTGAATTTCTAGGGTTTGTCATTGTTGTTTATGAAATTTTTTTTTTTTAAAATTTTTGCGAGAACTTAACGAGAACATTTTCCTCGTTAAGTCATTGCAATTATTTATTTTTTTTTAAAAAATTTTGTGATAACATAGTATGGACATTATGAGGAAATTACGACTAATAACGAGGACTTTCTATCCTTGCAAAGTCCTCACAAAATTTATTACGAAGATTTTGTTAGGAAATTTACTCGCAATTGAAATTTAACGATGATGCATTTAGTGAGGACTTATTGTCCTCGCAAACGTCATTAGCGAGGAAATTGTGAGGACATTGGGAGGACTTAGCGAGGACATTTGTCCTCGCGATTTCCTGTTTTTCTAGTAGGGTTGAATTTTAAGTTTTTTTGGTTTTTGTACGTCATTTGGATATTGGTTAAGTGAAATTTAGCCATCGATATATGTGCTATTAAGGTTTATCCTAGTGAGCATTTTGATTCTTAAAATATTTTATTTTTCTATATGCAGCATGTCCATTTGAGAAATCACAGACAAGCACACTATTTTTTTGGAAGGTAAAATACCGTCATATTTTTCTACTTAGAATTATTCCTTCTAGCATCCTTTATTAACTTCACATTCTTAGAAATTTTGAACTTGCAGTAATTCTAGATGAGTTTGTAATATACATTATAAACATTTAACTATTAGTGAATTCGTGACATTTAGAGCCTTTACATGGCATTCAATCCAGTTGTGATACCAAGTTAATCTACGCTGCTTCTTGCAGAAGGTTGAGATACTTTTCTCAACCTGAGTTGCACTGATATTCCTCAAAGACCACTGTTCTAGGTAGACCTGTCAAATGGATCGTGTCGTGTACCTATCGTGTCGTGTATAAACGTGTATACTATACATATATGTTAAATCCAAATACGATCTAATTAATTATCGTGTACCTAATATTGAACCCAAACACGAATTGTCTGTTAACGTGTGTACACGACATGAACTGTTAAGTACACGTTTAAGTGAATCGTGTTGTTTTGATACGATAACGATCTGGTTGACACGAGTATATGTTTATTACATGATTGCACATTTAATACAAGATTACACGTTTCGTATATGTTTAACATTTACACGTTTTATACACGTAGAAAAATCAAAGATAATTAATAAATCATGAAATCAATCATTCAACAATATTTCACACGTTCCATTGTTTCATATGTTAATATCATAAGTTTACAACATATCATAGACATTCACTATTCAAAATAGTGAAAGTTATAATCTATATACATGATTAGGTAACGTGTACTTATCGTGTATTTATCAGGTTTTTTACCTTAGACACGAAAATGCCCTGTTTAATAATCGTGTCTACCGGATAGTCATGATAAGTACACAAGACATGATAAGAGTAAACTCAAATACGGTTATATCGTGTCGTGTCAGAAATTGACAGGTCTAGTCTTAGGTTGATTGACGATTTATTCTGTGATTAAAAAGTATATTTTTTTAGCTGACAATTATAACCATCAACAAATGTAAAATTTGCAGCAATGTGTGTTGTAACATAGGAACAGTTGCTAACAGAGAATGATCTTGTGCTAGTCGTGGATGGATCTCGATCGCTTGAACTCCAATGATCGTGATTTGATTGTAGTGATTCTTGCATACTGGTCATTGGAGCAGGAAGTTGGAATATTTTGAGAATTAGCTCACCAAGTCACAGAAAAATTGTAACGGCTCAGTCCCGTAGGTATATTCGAATTTCGCTTTGTTAATTATTTACATGTCTAAATCAATACAACATCTGTTGCGTACTCTGATCCAATCTTATTCATCAAATGTATCCATAAAACATATATAGTATATCAAATACACATAAATGTACAAGTTTCCAAATCTACAATGAAATAATCTCAATAAATCTAATCCTTTAGTTCTTCATAGTCTGTCGATCTCTTTATCTGAAAAAAAAGGAATTAGTTAAAAGGTCCAGTAAACATTATCTAATGAACATTTATATTCATAATTATAAAAGGATAATCAATGAAGGAATATGACTTGATTCAATAAGTTCGTATAAACGATGTTTAAACTGAAACTTTAATTAGAATATGTCTTCACGTTTCTATATCCTTAATCTTCATCTATAACAACTCAGGCAGCCTCTACACTAGACAGTTTCACCTTGACATGAGGTAGTCTTTTCCTCTTTAGTGGCTCTACCTTGACATTAGGTAGTCCTGTCTAAGGCTGTAAGTCAAGTCAAGTCGAGTCGGATATAAGCTTGACCCTTACCCTTACCTGTCCCTTATTAGTGGGTAACAGGTCAAGTCAATACCTATTCCAAAAAAACTTAACCGCTACCCTATCCACTACCCTTTGGTTAGTGGGTAGCGGTATGGGTTAACGGGTCATCAAATTTTGTTGTAATGATAAGGTATATTTGATCACATATTATTTGTTTTAGGTTATATTTGAAATCTACTAACTTACTACAGTATGTTAATTATCTCACATTCTAACAAAAAAAATAAGAAATAAACTTACATTCATCAACTTTTTTATATGTATGGGATTATGTACAAAGACCAAGCAAATGGATCAATAGTCAATTAAGTGTTGAGTTAATAATGTTTTCTACTTTTTCATTGAATTGGCCATTTAGGTTGGGAATAAGGATTAGAGATGTGTGGCAGTATGATTTAAGACTAGCTGTAAAGAATAAAGATTTTTTATTTTTAGAATTTGTTTTAACTTTATATATATGTGTGTGTATGTGTATGTGTGTATAATAACAGTTATAATTACAGGTTAAAAGGTTAACGGATGACTCTAAATTGTGGAGAGCCTTGACAATTAATATTCCATCTCCGACCTATACGGATGTAGCTCAAGTGACCCATGCATGATTTGTTTATTATTAGTATTATTATTATTTGGAATGAAGGCATAGCCACGGAATGTATACAAAGCTGACCCTAGAGGTTGGAGGAGAACTTCGCTGGTGGATGAGAGAATTTCGTGCACAAGAATTCTACACGGAGGCGAGTGAGACTTCACATTTATTACAAATTTTCTAAATTATTTAAGCTCTAGAGAATCTGCCTCCACGCTCTATCTTCTTCAGTGGCCACATAATGAGCCTGTAACTAGTGCGTAGAAAGTACTTGAAAATCCTACTATGGGATTCAAACCTAAGACTTCTGTCACAGGAGGAGAGGGTGTAACCAATGGGCTGCCTATGGCATGCACTTCTGTAATTAAGCTCCCATTCGGCCCATTGAAAACCTGAGATTGCGTGAATTAATTATTAACTGTGGTCAGTAGGAACCATGATGTACTTAAGCAAATATTCCTGTCGCGTCGTCTAAGCTGTCAAGATTAGAATAAGTAGCTTATTAAGTAGACAATAGAGCAAGCATGCAATTGCATGTTGGAAGTGACAATGCCAACGAGAGAAAAAAATTGATGCGTCAATTCAGGGTTAATTACAGGAGTACGTCCCTGAAAAAATTACGTACATGGGTTAATAACAGTGGGCTGGTGTTGTTCAATCTCGTTTAATGTAATGTCCTATCAATAACTATAATTCTACTCTTGCTATATGATTTTTTTTTATGACCGGAAACCACTCTCTTATTAAGGTAGACAATAGGTAGAGGTCAACAATAAACTTGGGATTGACTAGCCCGTATCCATTGCCAACTATGTAAATCTAGATGTGCATTCATATGTAAAATAATAATTCTAAATTTAACTCAAAGAAAATTCGAATGTGGGACACTAAGTTGAAGTGCATCTACGTGGCCAACTGCGCTAAGTTGGTTCTAGTGTCTTTCTGGAAGAAAGATTAGTGGAGCTCTCGTTGCCCCATGAGTTTTCTCCTTTTCGCTTATTAATAGGATATGATTCTCTAAGTCCACCAAGGATTACACATCCTAAGACGAGAAAATCGGAAGTCATGTGCATGGGAAGGATCATTGACCACGCACAAGGTTAATGATACTAAGCATTTACATCCTCTAAGGTTTGATGATCAGAAAAGTTACGTTACTTGTGATAGTATGTTATGATTTGGATGAAATCTTAATGTCTATTTGGTAGAACTTTTAGATAACTTTTAAGTATATAGTTTTTTCTGAGAAACTACAATGGTTTAACAGTTTTACCAAACACTACTAACTTTTCAGAAACATATAACTTTTGGAACAGTGACTTCTTTATATTTCTAGAAGCTGAAGTACGAGAGTTTCTAACCTAAAATTAACTTCTACACTTAGGTTCAGAAACTGAAATTCTATCAAATGGATCTTTAGGTACCATGTGGTAATACTTATGGAAAATATATTTTTCTCGTATGCAACGATATTTAAAAGTTAGTCTCTACGGTCTTTTGAAATCAATGTTTTTGAAAACTTTTATAGACAAATGAAAAGTTGACATATTAAAATGATTTGACATAAAAAAAAAAGTATTTGATTCAACTTTTTAAGAACAAGTGTTTTGTTTTTGAAAGTTGGTTCTAATAATTATTATCAAATAAACCCTTAGACATACTCAATTTAGAAATTTTTAGAAGGCGAGACAGAACTAACAACATCTACACATACTATCTATTGTGCAATAAATATATAGTTTGAAGTAAACTCCTATATCTTAGGCTAAATTCCCTCACCCCTTAGGTGCTACTTTTGGGTTTAGACTTGTGTCATTATTCTTGGGTTTCTTGGTACCTGCATGATTATATATGTATTTTGATTCCATATATATAAACTTTTGAGGGTGAGTCCTCATTTTGTTCAACAACACACACACACAAACACAAACACAAATAAGTGCACATAATTTTCATATGCATATAAATATTATTAAAAAAATAAAAACTCAATCTTATAATTTTGTGCATAAAGTAAGCAACAAAATAATAAATTTATTTCAATACATAATTATCTAGAAAATTCCTTAAAATTTGAAAGTGACATATTTATGCATGTAACACAATTAAATAATAAATAATAATGTTACAAGAAGTAAAAAATTGTGATTAATTTGAAAATCAATATTAATTGTTGTTTAGATTCTTTTTGACTTGAAATTATGAATCAAAAAAATGTATCTTGAATAATATAAAAATTAGGGAAAATAATTTGTTTGTTATTGTTAAAGTAAATGAAACACCTAATTGAGAGGAATATTTTAACAACATCAGTCCTATTGTCCTTGGAAACAAGAAAAAAAATTATAAATTTGTTTTTCTTGAATGAAGACGTGAAGGAAGATGAGGTCTTACTGTGTTATGATTTAGGAAAATACTTTGACAAATGAATATTAAAAATATGGCCCTTGGCCTATATTCAAGAGATATGTCTCTTCTATCTCTAAAAGAAATTTTGAACAAAAAACCTAAAAGGATTTGTTAAAAAAAACCTTTCAAAAATTTGAATGAAAAACGTAGATTGCAAGTTCTGCATCATGTAAAAACCAGATGAAACCCATCTTCTTCCTACCCCTCTCATCTTCTCTCCTCCTCCCAACGACCACACCTCCCTCCTTCTCCCCTCAAGGCCAGCGGTGGTTGATCTTGGTGGTGCGCTAGTGTGGTGCTTGGGGCTGGTGCGGTTGCTAGGCGCGGTGACAGTAGCTCGGCATCGGTGGGATTGGCTGGAGAGGGGCTCTCTGGTGGAGGGCGTGGAGCCGCGTAGCGGTGCGGGATTTGCAGCTGCTCACAGGGCTTGAGCACGACGGGCGTGTGGTTCTGGCACGGTGGCGAGTTCCAGCAGATGCAGGGAGCAGCGGTTCCGGCGGGGTGGTCTCGGCTGCGCGAGGAGATTTGGAGCGGCGGCGGCATCATGCTGAAGCTTCGCACTCCATGTCCCAGCTGAAGCTCCTCGGGCCCGACGGCAGAGACGTACCTGCCGAACTCCATGTCGCCGTTCTCCTACAGAGAAAGAGGCCCCCGACTCCTTCCTGAGTACCTGGGAGGCCTGGACGTGGCCGCCGTACTCCTGCAGGCGTTCGTCCGGGAGAATCAGCTTCGCACGATCCGTAGATCCCCATCTCTGCTCCTCCTTCTGTTGAGGTTCACTCTGCGAGCCTCGCGATCGGCAAACTTGCCGTCGGCCGGTAACACCTTTCCACTCTTATTCTTTGAATGTCACGGATCCGAGAGGTCGTAAGAGAAAGGCGGTCACCCCCCTTCTTGAGCCCCGATCTGGCTCCTGCGGTCGAGACAGCACCACTAGTCTCAGGCGGGGTAGATCCCCTTCTGCGGCCACCCGATCGACTAGATCTTAAAATTCGGTGCCTGTGGTTATTTTCATCTAGATTTCAAGGCACCATTGAATATTGTTGTGGATTACTAAATCTTTGTCACCAACTGGTTCTATTCAGTGAAATGGAGTTCTTTGCGAACTGATGTTTTTGTCCTTCTTGGATCCGTTACTTTGGAGTATTTTTATACTACTGTTAATTGTTATGGATGAATCCTTAGAGAATGGCAGATTTGAGTTTTGGGAATCTTTTACAGTCCCTCTGGGACTCTATTTTCCATTGACGCCAGCGAGCTTGCTTCCGCCGGTGGGATCCCAGCAAGGGACTCTGTGCACCTTGAGTGGAGTAGGGCTGGAGGACGATCTTGCTGACGCCTCGGGTTCTGTTTGGGGGTACTCTCGGTATTTTCCCCTAATTATTTCAGAAGTGTTCAATTTGAATTGTGGGGATAAGGGAAAGTTGGAAGGTTATAGTATGAGTGACATTATTGCACTCTGTTGCGCGTCCTCTCATGTCACTCATTACACGCACTCACTGCATTTTTTTTTAATGTTAAAATTTTTTTGAAATATGAAACATTATACATTCACGTGGGGAAAATCTCTGAGTCAGAGATTTCCTCCGACAGTGGAGAGGTGAAAAGTAGCCCTTTTCTGACATACCTTGACACTGGATCTTTCGAGATTTGCTCTCTTAGCATCTCCTGGTTATCCTGGTTACTTTTGTGTTACTGATTTATTACTGTCTACTCTCCATCTTAAATTGTTCTATTTTATTCTGGTTGGACATTGTTATTTTAAATCATTTTCTGGATGATTTGGATTGAAAGGAACAATAGGTTTTTCAAATCACTCTCTAGTTGATTTGGAAGGATTACCAATGCTATCTCTTCATTGTTTTATTGTTGGGTAGACTCTTTGGCTATAGGTTTCAAGAAAAAAAAGAAGAGTGAAAATACACGGACAATACCATCTTATCAGTACAACAGAGATGTGGAGCTTAGTTCATTGGCTCCCAGCAATTCCCAATATGAGATGGAGTATGATACTTGAACTCCTGCTCTTCCCATGCGTGATTAACTTCTGGTTAATTTATACTTTGCAGCTTGCAGTTGCTGAGAATTTTTGTTGAGATTTTTCGGTTCATAAGATACTTGTAATATTTTTTGGTCACCTGCTGAGTGACGGGATACCATTTTTGTAATATTTTGTTATACCATTTTGCTTTATTGGAGGCTGTAGAGCCTAAGGCGATTAATATTTGTGGAACTCTATATTTCTTATCTGACATTAAGGCCGAAGAAATAATATCTATCTCAACCGTTAACAAAAAAAAAAGTTCTGCATCATGTACGAGATTTATTGTTGGACCTACTAAGTGAAATGTACGAGAGTTCTACGTCATGGAGAGACATGCGTGAGTTGGGTGGGTCACATTATTTAATTCTTTTTCCAGTTTTACATGCTACTCCTTGAATATTTTCTAAATCCTATGATGGATAATATATTCTCCTTTTCATCATTTTTAACATCCAATGGACAAACTTTATATGTGTTTGCAAGAACAAGCTAAAAGAAATTGACATTTATAGTGAAATACATTTTCCTCCTGTAGCTTCGTAAGGCGCCTATACAACAAGAGGCTGCATTCTTTTTTGAATAAATTAACGTTTGTTCTATGGTGCAATTCTAGCAAAGTTTGTCATGTTCATAAAAATTTCTACAATGTATGTGTGACTTAAAAACATAATAATACTATAAATAATTATTGATGTACTTAAACTTCTGCGATACACACAATGATGTTACAAGTAAACATACATGATGTTTCTACAGTACGCATATATGCTAAACAAATACACATAATGATGTTACAAGTACTTAATAATTGACCTTGAATTCTACAACCATCCAAGCAACAATCTTTTCAAACACTTAGCGTCCATCTTCGATATCCATTGCATGAAATTTTTTGTTTGAAAATGCAACTGTCTCAGAGATGGAAGTATGCTTACTAAGCAACCTTTCTGTCTCCTTAGGGTTATTCGGTGCCCATGGATGAATATCCAAATGGCGCAACATTTCCTCCAATTCCCTAGAAACTATTGTCATGGTTGGCCTTTGCTCCCCATTCAAGCTCAAACATTGCATTGTGATGTTGGCAACAACATGTACTTGTTTAAGTACTAGATTGTCTTCGACCAAGCTTTGAGCATCCAAAATCTCCAGAAGCTTATCACTCTTCATCCTAGAGATAAAATTTGAGGAGAGGCTCTTTCCATCTTCGTTGATGGCCTTTTGTCCCGTAAGGAGCTCTGCTAAGACCACTCCAAAGCTATACACATCACTCTTTTTTGTTAGTTCACTAGTTTGCATATACTTTGGATCCAAGTATCCACATGTTCCTTGTACCAATGTCATAAGCTAAGTTTTTTTGTCTTTGGAAGCTAATGTAGATGTTCCAAAGTCAGAAACTTTAGCTGTATACTTACCATCTAGAAGTATATTAGAAGATTTGATATCTCCATGTAGGATGGGAGAAGAAGCTTCCGAGTGTAAGTAAGCAAGGGCTTTAGCAGATTCGGTTGCTATTCTCAAGCGAACACTCCATGGAGTTGGATAAGACTCTTGGTTTCTCTCACGAAGAAGTTGAAAGAGATTACCTTTTTCCATATATTCGTAGACCAACATAGGAGCATCAACCTCTAAACAACAACTGAGCAATTTAACGATGTTTACATGGTTGATTTGGGAGAGGATGAACATCTCCCTAGTGAATTCCTTATTCCTCCTTTCATCAACCGTCACTGTTTTCTTGACTGCAATTTCTATTTTGTTGTCAAGTGTTTCCTTTGTACACGGTGCCATGGCCTCCTCTTCCAAGAAACATGCTTTTATCGAAGTCATTTGTTGCTTTTTCCAACTCTTTCAACGTGTGAATCTTAAACATATTCGAGAAATCAAATTGACTACTTCCGTCATGGTTTTGACGAGAAGAAATAATGTACTGCTGCAAATATAAACCACCATTTTGCTCGAATAACTTCTTCTTGAGTTATGAAATCTTCACTTTGTGGACTCCCCAACATGACAAAAAGGTGATGAGCAAAATGAAAATGAGACTAGAAGTCAATCCTGCATTCATGAGTGGAATTGAATGCGTATGGTAAGATTCATACGCGCATGGTAGAGATCTTGCTTTTTCTAAAATTAAACGAAATTTGTATTAAATGTGATGTTTAATCATGAGATCATCACACCATCCTGTTGTAAATAATTGACTAAAGATTTTTAAAATATTTATTTTTTGTATATTTGAGGAAATAATCGTATTGTAATCATTGTTATACCTTTTGCCTTTTCAAATTTCTTGATATCAAATCCAGCAATTCCAATTTTAAAAGTCATAATTATGATTAATACTACACATGATATACTATCACCACCACCACCATTAATGATGTAAAATATTACTTTTCTATGATTAAAAAAATCTAAATTTAAAAAAAGTTCATTGAATTTGATTCTCATTAACGAAAATATCTAAAACTTAAATTCTTGCAATTTGAAGAATGCTATTATGTGAATCAAATGAAAACAATGTGAACTATTTAAAAGAATGTGAAAAAACTAAATGTAGATCAATGTAAATGGATTGAAATTTTGATTTAGATCTTCTATTTCTTTACATACACAACTAATTTTTTACTTATATACTCTTCAAAAGTTTTACATACATACATCCATACATACATGTTGATTATATCTTGAACTTAGCTAACCCGTTTAATACATACATACATAAATACATGTTGATTTTGTCTTGAACATAGGTAACCCGTTTAATCGACTGCACCATCTAACATATGTATTACATGGATTCAAGGCACCCTGAGGTGGTATGGGATCCAATTAAGGATCCATTTATATATATATATATATATATATATATATATATATATAT
>JAMKQA010043032.1:0-26564 GCA_024699735.1 Posidonia australis
AAAGAGTAATAAGATTTAACTCCACTGGAGTCCTCTGTATTGTAATTACAATTATTGATAAAATAATTGTCCTCAGCATTAAATGTGATGGCAGATGTCGCAAAACTCGATGAATCCCATGCAGAATTCAAAGAGGGTTCAGTACCACTGTCAGATCTGTTAGAGCCAAGGACGATTTTCTGAGGCGTCGGGGACAGAATGGGGGGTCTGACATGCATCAAATTGGTAATTAATGCCATGGGAGGGGAGGATCGTAATCCGATATACAACGATGAGGATGCCCTCTCAACAATTGAAGGAGAGTTATGGTTAAAGTCATTATTAACCCCATTAAGAGAGAAATTATCCTTTAAATTACAAGTACAATAATTACCTAATTTAAAATTATCAAAATTAGGAGGAGAAAAGTTGGAATAACACCACCCTTGAGACGTGATGACCGACGTCGTCGGCAAAATGTCCCGGCATCTACACCAGGACAAAGCCCCCACCTGTCGCCGAGGACCAATAGGAGAAGGGAAATCTCTAAGGGAGATAAGTGGATCAAAAACCACATCAAAGGAGGAAGGAAGCCAACTCTCCACATCGCTGTGTCCAACAACCCCGATGAACGGAAATCCACAAAAAGCAATATCAGAACCAACCTCATCAGAACTACATACTGAGATCAGGGATTTGGGGGGAATGAATATTGTTCGAAAAGAACAACAGGATATATTGAAACCCTTAAACGAAACTGTATCCTTCCACAAAATACAAGTGGAAAAATTGCTAAATGCATGAGTATGTAATATTTTTGGCATAACCACAAGATTAACATTTAAAATAAGCCAAAAATCAGAACCTGTCTGCGCCTCTGAGCTCCAAGAGATGCCAAAGTTGTCACGTAGAAACCAGGAGGCGGAGAACCTCCACCCGCTAACCAGGAAGTTCCACGATCGTGGCATATTCCCGACGAAAGGAGGAGAAGAGGAAGAGGGGCTTACCTGCGTGGCTTTTTTCTCATAAAGACCGTGGCGACTACGAGACGCCAAGCGCCCGCGGCTGCGCGAAGACGGTCTAGAGGGGAAAGGGATCTCGTCTTCCTCTTCCAGCAAACGCCCTTTGAAAGCTTGCCAATCGAAGTTAGCAGCGCTAAGGAGAAGACGACAAGCCAAACGACCCGAACCACCCCGACGGCGGCCCATAAGGACGAAGGAAAAACACAGAGTGAATAGGGTTTTCCGAGAGACTAGCGAGGGATCAGATTCTTACACCAGCATATAGTTATGACCTTATCCTACATGTCAAACGTGAAATAGAATACAGTTGAATTAATCTTATAGGAGTCTAGGTATTTGCTAGAATTTTTTTTAGAATTTTCAGAGCAGGCAAAAATATATTATTTGAAAATATTTTAAAACAATACCATAGAAAGTGACTTTTTGTGGAATGTAGTAAACATCAACCTATATAGGAAGCTTGAGAAAGTTAGTTTATATATAAAAAATATATATGTATCTAGAAATTGTTCAGATGCTACTAACTTTTAAATCTCATTCAGAATTATTTTTGGAATTACAACATTTAACTAAAAACTAATTTTTTACCAAAAATTGTATATTATAATTTTTTTGCCAACAACTTTTAAGTTCAAAACACAAAAAGATTGATCACAATTTTTTTTAAAAAAAACTCTTAATAGAAAATCCATTTGGAACTATTTTTTCTAAAAAAAACAAAAGTTCTTTTACAAAAGCTGTAGTTTGAAAAACAATTCCTAAACCCCATTTGAAACTGCTTTTGAGATTACAATATTTAATCAAAACCAACTTTTGGACAAAATTTATATATTACAATTTTTCTTTCAATAACTTTTTTAGTTCAAAATATAGACAAAATTTGTCACAACTATTGAAAAAAAACTCTAAATAGAAGGCCTATTTGCATTGTCTTTTTCTAGAAAAACATTTTTTTTAACAAAAGTTGCAATGTAATCAACATAAAACTAATTGAAAGGAAAAGATAGAATGAGCCTAAAGGTCCACTTGTTTGAAGCGAATCCTTTCTTAAACCTATTGAATATTTCATTATATATTGGTTATATGAAAAATGTAAATATTAGATATCGATCTAAATTATCTATAAAGACTATAAATCAAAAATTAAGTCAATTCAAAACTTTTAGTTTAATAATCTAACTTGCAAAAATTCAACTGTTTCATATTAATTCGTAAAAATTATGATTCTATGAATACATTATTTATTGACATATAAATTACAAAATCACTTCATTTTTAAATGATAAATATTACAATAAATGTTGATCAAATTCATGACTCATGAACTTATTTTTATTTAAATTTTTTTATCTATCTACGATATCTATAATTGAAAATTTGAAATTAAATTGATTTTTTGTATATCGATTTTATATTTCACATAGAACATATCTTACGGTTTAAAATTTTAACATCAATTTGACACCACTTTCAAATTATAAAAATGACATGAGACTTCAATTTACGTGAAATAAACTCCTAAGTTCATTCCATCTGAAACTTATTTCATTGCTGCCGTACTGACGCAAATGAAATCAGCACTAAAGTTTTTGAAATCAAGATGAATAGGCAACGAACGGTTGAGAAGTCATTCTCTCTTCCTAGTCGGTGACAACTTTATTTTTTTTTTTTGCAAAAGGGTGACGACTTTGAAAGTATATGAAAGCAAGGGATGATTTGGCGTAACTAGTTTGGCAATTTAAGCTGGTACAGAAAGTAAGGGAAGGAACGAATTTATTCTCCAAAACGTGAATCCATATAAGACATGCATTACCAAAGTGAGACAAGTCACATGCATAAAACTCAGGGTTTGGCAGGGCCACCAACGTGAACGACCAAGAAATAGTTCAGATCCCACTACAACGACAACACGACAGGCAGATTTGTGCAATTCAAGTTGAGGATAGTGCTCATGCATAATAAACCAGTAGCTAATCCAAAACTAGAAATTTTATTCTAACATTTACACTCCCGACTATTTTATTCATAGATGTACACAAAAGGACGTTATGACAACAACAAAATTTAAACAAATAAATTTGAGAATGCAGAAACCCTCGCGAGGTCCGAAACCCTTGGGCCGCCGCAGACCTCCTGGCAACCACCCCGCATTGCTACACAAAGCGATCGATTTCGACTGGCTTGCTTTCAAACGACGCCTTGTCGAAGATGTTTCCTCTGATGAGGATGTTCCTCTCCGTCTTCCGCTTAGGCAGGATAAACCCTATCCTGCTATCCTCTCTTCCCGTACTCAGGTACGCACCTCTGGGAAGCGATTTTCTTCTTCGTGTGCTGCTTCTCCTTCCCCCTCACCAGGTTCTTGCTCGGAACGGTCGGGCGGAGAGGAGCGATAGAGGGCACCTTGCTCTGCTTGGGATGTGCGAGATCGGTTTGAAGTTTTTTACTTTGAATCAGATCTGATTCGTCTCGGGCCTTCCCCAACAAATCAGTTGGATCTGGTGCTCGACA
Organism: Posidonia australis; assembly: GCA_024699735.1. Classification (NCBI taxonomy): domain Eukaryota; kingdom Viridiplantae; phylum Streptophyta; class Magnoliopsida; order Alismatales; family Posidoniaceae; genus Posidonia; species Posidonia australis. The sequence goes on from JAMKQA010043032.1 coordinate 3,510, forward strand.
AGCTTTTTATTCTGCCTTGCATTTCTTCTTGTTGGTGGCATTTTCTCTCCGGATGTGATTTACAGTTGTTACCGGAGTTTGATATTTTTTTACTTAGATCTTACTCTACTGCTTCATTTGTTTACTCAAATTATTCTTTTGGGAAGGAACTCTGCCCAAAACGATATCCTGAATTTCCCTCTGTTCTCTACAGAACCCCTACTAGGGTTTCTGTTTCGATGATGAAGAACACCTCTGGTTCTTCCCTTCTAGCACCCACTGAGCCAGATGATTCTATTAGTTGGTCTTATGATAGAATCCACTCTCCCCCCGACTGCTCTCTAGACGGCGCTATCATCAGGAACGGCCGTCGACCACTTGATCGGCGCTATCACTAGGACCAGCCCGTCCTCGACGTCGGAGATATCTCCAGGTCCGACCGTCGACCGTTCGATCGGCGACTCCTCCTCCTCCCACTGGATCTCTTCATGGGCGGACTCCCGAGGGTCTGTCACTTGTGACAGGCTGTCTGACAACGCCTTGACTTCTGTGTGGTCTTACACGAGCTACACGCCACCTGTTTTAATTAATTCACAGGTTATTAGTCAACCTCCTTTTACAGCTAACCCCACGGTTATAAGAAAGCCTATTTTTAACCCTGGAGTTATTTTTTCGACTCCTGCTTCTTGTGTTCTTGCAGTCACCCACAGGACGGCTATGCCGACTCAGCATTTAATGCCTGCAATACTGCTTTATCCCAATTTTCGTACCTCCCTTCGCACACTTTATTAACGGTGGATACAATCTTTCCCGCCAACAAGGTTGCGTGCGATTTGGGCATAATCTCTGCTTCAGAGGTATGATCTGACAACTGTAATTACTACCTCTCTTTGTCTCCCACCCTTTCCCCTCCTGCGAGACGCCTTACTTGCCTTTCCAACAGGTTCTCTGCTCTCTCCTCCCCTTCCATTGGCTCCTCCCCTTCTCTTCCCCTTTCCACTGGTTCCTCCAGTTCCCTTGAGTTGGAACCCTTCCCAACTCCCTCTCTTCTCTCTTTGAGCAATTGGAAGGTTGTGTCCAGGAAGAAGCACATATCTCCATTGGTACGTTTTTGCCGTATTTTTGGTAGATGTTTCTCCTGTGCCCTTCGCGGTCATCAGGTAAAGAAATGCAAGTTTGCAGGGTTTTGTTTCAAATGCAAATCTTCTGATCATTCCGTGGTTATTTGTAAATTTCTTCAGGCTCGACACACCACTCCCTTTGAGCCCCCTGCCATGGCTGGTATGTCACCACATTTTCTGACCATCCTGCCCCCCTCTACTGCGGTCTGTGACCAACTCATGGTACTTTCGTGAAGTGCCATTGTCACATCTCATTCCCCACAACTCTCTAAGGAAACCTTAGCAGACCACATCAGGACTTTCTGGCCCTGTTCCTCCGAGGTGGAGGTGCAACTATTCTCTCCGGGAAAATACCTATTAGTATTTCCATCTTCCTTGATAAGAAACGATTATCTTAACCAATTTGGAGCATCTCTGTAATCGATTCCCACCTCCTTTATACCCTGGTCCCCGAACTCTAGTGCAGTGTTAACTCTGAAGGAGGAAAGGGTATGCCTCTGGCTTGAGGGCATTCCCCACCATCTATAGAACATCGATGTCTTCCACCACATGACCTCAGGCTTCGCTGATTTGCTGGAAGTAGACCTCTCCATGGACTCAGCCAAGTTCCTAGGCTATTCCAGAATTAGGGTAAAGGTTCACCCTAGCAGGGAAATCCCTGATTGCTGTTTTTTTGCTTTTGACAATCATGTCTACCCCATCAAATACAGAAGAAGCTGGGACCTCTGTGCCCCCATCTCCTCTTCCACTTCTGCCCCTTCTGGTCCCTTTCTTGCATGGCCTACAACTTCTTCTCCCTCCACCTCTGGGTCCAGGAGTCTCCACCCCAATCGCAAACCTTTTAAGACAAACAGGGGTTGGAGAGGTGGCAAAGGAAACAAGACATCTAGGAGAGGCAAAAATGTCTGGAAGAGACCCACCAGCCCTGCATTCTGCCCCACTGCTACCTCTGCAGGTATACTACCCACTCCTCCACCTACTGCGGCGCCTGAACAGGACCTACCAGCCTACCCACACTCCTTCTCTTCGTCAACTGAACCTCAGTGTTTGGGTGACGAAACCTCTAAGTTTGTGACGGCTGAAATCAGGACTCGCAACCTATCCATGGCCAAATTTAAGAAGATTTTGGTTGTCTACGCTTGCTTGGAAAAAGATGACCTGAGTGGTCCCTCGGAGGTTACTTCAGAAACTCAGCCACCAACTCCCATGTACCCTCCAGGTACTTTTTCTACTTCTATTTCCTCTAATGATATGCTGGGTTACGATCCACCTCTGTTGGGGACTGCTTTATCATCTAACCATCCCTTTGCTGCCTCTGAGGACAGCACTGATAACTTTCTGGCGGATACCCTTAATTGGGAATCCTATAATCAGTTTATTACTTTCTGTGGTAATATTGGCATTTCTATTCAATTCATTAATGAGGCTAGGAATTTTCTTAACTCTGTTAGATCGGAGCAAGGACTGCCCCAAATTGATTTAAACATAAATCAAAACCTAATTGAGAACTTTGCTTCTCTGGTTCTCTCCCCTGATAATTAATGATAATTTCAACTTGGAATATTAGGGGCCTGGGTTCCAGTGGCAAAAAACAGGCCATAAGTAGCTTTGTTAAAATTAACATGTGTAATATTATTATCATTAGTGAGACTAAGCTAGCGAGTTTCACTAACTATACTCTTAGACAGCTAGGAGGAGGCCTTTTAAATCAATGGGCTTCAATTCCCTCATCGGGGGCCTCTAGGGGCCTCCTCATTGGGTGGAATGATAGATTTCTAACACTGTTAAATTCTATCTCCACCACTTATTGTCTTTCCCTTAATTTCACATCTTTCGCTGATGGCCTTGACTGATGGATTACAGGGGTTTATGGGCCCTGTAATTCAACTATGAAAATTACATTTCTTGAGGAATTAGATTCCTTAAGCTCAAAAGTGAACTCTAACTGGGTCATTGGTGGGGATTTTAACCTCACTAGATTCTCACATGAGCATTCCTTTAGGCACAACATCACCAATGACATGAGTCAATTCAATGCCTTCATTGATAAACATTTTATGGTGGACTTTTCCCCTAATAACTCCAAATTTACTTGGTCCAACATGCAAGTTCCTCCCTCCATGGTTAAGTTGGATAGATTCCTTGTATCCAGTGATTGGGCTAAGCAATATCCAAACTCCTTCTGCTTAGGTTTGGCCAGGGTCCTATCTGACCATATTCCAATCTCCTTCAATACTATTCCATCAGATTGGGGGCCTACTTCATTCAAATTTTATAAATCCTAGCTCCACTATGAGGGTTTTAGCACTTATATTGAATCTTCTTGGTCCGGCTCCATTAGCATATGCACCTCTCTCTCCCCTGTAATTAGATTTGCATACAGGCTTAAACAACTAAAGAAGCAGATCATTGATTGGATCAAGCCAATGAGAAAGGCTAGATGCCTTCGTCTAATCTCAATTGAGTCTAAAATTGCTCACATTGACTCACTAGCTAAATCCCAACAGTTACAACCTACAACTCTACTCGAGAAAAGAGTTCTTCAGGTTAAACACTCTTCCTTACTCCAAGAGCAAGAAAAATACTGGAAACAAAAGTCTAGAATCCAATGGCTTAAAGAAGGGGACCTAAACACCTCTTTCTTTCACAACATGGTTAATAATAGAAGAAGAATTAATGCCATCCACTCTTTGAAAATAGGGGACTCAATTGTCTTTAGCCCTGCCATTATCTCCAAGGAAATTGAAGGCCATTTCATTAGGCAATTCAATAAGCCTATTAGGACCTCCCCTTCTATGAGTTGGGATACTTTACTTCCAAATAAAATTCAGAGCCCCTCGGATTTGGAAAGGGCTTTTACCTTGGAGGAAATACATACCAATCTCAGGCTTTTACTGGAGACAAGGCCCCTGACCCTGATGGTTTTCCAATATTCTTCTTTCAACAATTCTGGGAAATCCTCAAGTTAGATATCCTTGAAATCTTTAGCTACATGAATGCCATCACAGACCCAGATTTTTTTGCAACATATCAACCAAACTTTTATTGCATTAATCCCCAAACTAGAAGGGGCTCAGTCTATTAAAGACCTTAGACCCATTAGCCTGGTGAACAGCTTATACAAAATCATCACTAAAACATTGGCTTCCAGGCTATCCCCTGTTTTAGATAATCTTATTGATAATTCTCAATGTGCATTCATTCCTAGGAGACACATTGGGGATTGTTTCCTGGTAGTCCAGGAAACTTTACATTTCATGAAGCTGTCTGGTACTCCTGGGTTTCTTTTAAAATTGGACTTTGAGAAAGCTTTCGACAATGTCAATTGGGACTTCTTATTGGATTCTCTTGCTGGATTAGGTTGTGGCAACAAATGGATTTCTTGGATTAAGATGTGTATTACACATGCTAGATTTTCCATCCTTCTCAATGGCTCTCCTAAAGGCTTCTTCCCATCTTCCAATGGTCTGAGGCAAGGTGATCCTTTATCACCTCTCTTATTCATTATTGTCACGCACATTCTGAATAGAATGTTATCTCTTGCTGTAAACTCTAGGCTGATAACTGGGATCTAAATCCCACATGGAGGCCCTAATGTCGTGAACATACAGTATGCTGATGACACCATTCTTTTCCTGGCTGCTAGTGAGGAAAACATAATTAATATTAAGAGAATCCTGTGTTGTTTCCAGCATTGCTCTGGCTTGAAAATCAACTTCCACAAATCTTCCCTCACTGGAATAGGTGTTCCAATTGGCTCTATCAATAGATCAGCTCAAATACTTGGCTGCAACACTGCTGCTCTGCCTATATCCTACCTTGGACTTCCCTTGCACTATAGGAAAGCCACCTTCAATGACTGGGCTCCAATGATTGACAAAATTTCTAACAAATTGTCTTTTCGGAAGGCAAAACATCTATCTCTTGGGAGAAGATTAACTTTGGTTAATTCTGTCCTCTCAGCCATCCCCACCTACTTTCTATCTGTTTTACATCTGCTTAAAAGGGCTCGAGATGCTACAGATAAACTTAGATCCAAATTCCTTTGGAAGTCCAATGCTTCCACTTCATCTTATGGCCATCTGGTCCGTTGGGGCTTACTGTGCAGACCTAAGGAACATAATGGTTGGGGAATTATTAACATCAAGAATTTTAATCTAGTCCTCAAATCCAAACTTCTATGGCAACTATTCTCCAATACTTGCTCTCTGAAATGGAAAGAAATCATCAAAGCAAGGTATTTTTCTAGGAATTAGCCTGGGGCAATTCTGAACTCATCCTCAGGAAGATCTTCTCCACTATGGCAAGAATTGAGAGCATGCTTTAACCTGGTCAACTGCTACATTGATTCTTTGGTTCAGAATGGCACCAGCACCATCTTCTAGGAAAGTAAATGGTGGAATTGGGTAAAACTTAAATACTATCTCCCAGATCTATTTGCACTAGCTTTACACAAAAAAGCCTCACTTGCTAAAACAATTGAGATTTTTAGGACAGACTTTGCTAGCTTATTTACTACCCCGTTGACCTCAGTCAGCACTGGTTTCATTCAGGATTAGGCTGATCTTCTTGCAGATATCATCTCTAACATTACCTTACTCCCTCAAGATGACATGTTACAGTGGTATTCCTCAAACAAAATCTTCTCAGTGAAATCATGCTATAACTTTATTAATGATGAAGGTCTTCGTTTTCAGCACTATGAAGCAATCTGGTGCAGTTGAGCTCCTCTCAAAATAAAAACATTTTCTTGGTTGGTTCTGCATGATAAAATCTTGACTAAGGCCAATCTTTGTAAAAAGGGTTGGGATAGCCAACAGTTGTGCATTTTTTGCAACACACGTATAAAGACAGTCACACACTTATTCATATACTGTCGTTTTGCTATTTTCATTTGACATGCATTCATTCAGGGAAGTCTTTATCTTGCTAGATTCTCTATTACTGATTTATTTACAGTTCCTCTTCCTTTCAAAATGGAGTTACCTTCCATTGACTGCAGCACATTGATTCAAACAATTTTTTGGATTATTTGGAAGGAAAGGAATAATCGAATTTTTAGAGAACATTTCAAAGACCCTAAATTATGTATACATGATATTTCTTCTCTTATTCATGGTTGGATAGATGCTTTGGCCACAGGTTTGGACAAAGCAGATGCTCTCTGCTCCATCACCTCTGTCCAGCTGCCTGAAAGCAATGACCTACCGATCACTGAGATATTCTTCAGTGGAACTGTTGACACGCCCCAGCATGGTCCAGTCACAAGGGAGGATCATCCATTAATTGATTAACTTTCTGTTAGTCTTTTTTGATTATAGATAATTTTGCAAACAATACTTCTTTATTGCTGTCCTGTGTTGGATGTTTTAATTTGTAGACTATATGTATTCCACTTATGACATATTGATTAGCAAAACTCTGTATCTTTTTGATCTCTCAGGGAGGTTTTTGTTCTTAGGAATTATATTAAATAGTTTGCCGTTAACAAAAAAAAAAAACTCTTTTATTCATAACAAATCAGAATATAAAAAGTACCATATCTCTGGCAACAAAGTAAAAGCACCAGCAAGTACACCCATCCCACAACCTACATGTTTTGACGATCGCAAAATCACAGGTCCAAGTCATATCTGTATAGAATTCAAGTCCAACAGCACCATCTCACCAACTTGCTTGAGTCATGGCAGCATCATTACCGACCATAAGCATCACCATTCGAAGGTTCTGACCTGATTTGGATAAGTCATGACTAAATCTGCCGTTGACCCGTAAATAAAGCACTGAGATGTTTCTATTTCACTTCCAGAACAACATCACTTTGCCTGGTGAATGTTATACTTGAATAAGGTAGAGGTCTTAAGAAATATAGAACTGTATGAGCGATGCACAAATATGCCACATCTCCATGGCAGCAAGGAGTCATAAATTTACCAAAGGACATCAGTCCCTTCTCATCAGTCCTCCACATTCACGAGAAAACACCTGGCTTCGATATGCAACTAACAAAGATGTCCACCATGCGATGTGAAAATGAGAAATTTATCCTAACCACACATACCTTTTGCAAGAGAATATACAGTGTTGCAAACAGAATATTACCAGAGAACACCATCTACAGCATTAGAGTTTCCAAAGCAAAGCTCCTCCCTCACCAAGAGCCTGCAACATGCTCAAAAACATTAAGCATCAAGCAGGAGAGGTCTAAGCATAAAGAGAAACAACATAAAGGACAGTTAAAAGAAGCTTCGAAAACAGGTTGACATAAATGATGTGTCAATGCCCAATTTGCTTGTGTGCATTTTCCTATAAGATTGGTTGGGGAGACAGCAGGATATCATGATATCCTGAAATTGTAAAACAGCTTAAATCAGACTGTAGAGAAAAACACGTCCATACATACAAAACACAATTAAACAATAACTAGAGAAAAAAAAACACAATAAGAAAAGCAAACACACAAACACAGATGTATGAAGTTCAAACAGAATGATCTACGTACTCAAGACAAAGAGAGAGATCACACTATTTGATGAAAGTAATAATACAATATGTAAAAACCCAAAACTATAGAAATCCCATTGTAAGAGAGTCACTAACACCATTCTCTTTAACAAACGTAGTAGGAGTTGAAGAATGAAGAAAATAAGATATCATGCCCTAACTCTAACACACACATATGTATCTATACATGATACAAACAGGTTACCTAAGTTTAAGACATGATCAACAAGTCTCTATCTTGACTTGAACTGTATTAATATGCTATAACTCATCATCTCTTTGTCATAGGCTATCTCACATATTACACAAGTCAATCAAGTTCACAGTCTTTAAACTTAAACAAAAGAAGAAACCATTCTCTGTTGGATTGTTTGTCATGCCATTTTTTTTTACAAGATATCTTCTTGTGAAATAACAGTATAAATAAAGTGATATCTAACATCAATATGCTTTGTCCTCTCATGGTATATTTGCTCCTTAGTCAAGTATATAGCACTTTAAGTATCACAGTGAACAATAATCATTGTTTGTCTAAGACCAAGTTTTGTAAATAAACCTTTCAACCACATTTTTTCTTTGATTCTGTCACGCCCCAGGAACCTAAAGCTTGGTCTTAGAAAGCAGGATTATTGTTCACTGTGATACTGTAAATAAAGCTAAACAGTAAATATCTAACTACCAGGAACCTGTGTGTGTGGCTAGGAGACTCCAGACTATATACGCTAAGCCAAACGCATGTCTGCACTTACAAGCCAAAACCACAAGGAAAATACATAAGTGACCCAAGTCACCCAGTACGCACCCCACGAAAACCGCGGAAAACAAAATCATAATTTATTTTCCTTTTAAATTCCTTTCGCAAACCATTTTCTCAAAGTCTCAGAAATCAGACCCACACCAGCCAAAACCACAAACCAGGATTCTACTAGCCCAAAGTCACAAGCAAAGGCCCCAAATGGCCAAAACCACACACAATGAGTCGGGAAGCCTGGCGCCATGCAACCAAACTCTGGCCACACGCAGTCCACTGAGGAGCGACCCCAGCGTTCTGCACTGTCACGGTGACGGCCACCCTGTACAGGAGCGTTCATCCTCCCGCAATTCTCCTTCCTCAGGAGAACTCTCAGAAGACATCCCCTTCCTAGGGAGGCTGTCCTGTCTCTCAGGACGCTACCAGCTCCGGGGCACGTGTCCCACCCGCACTGTCACCACAGGGTATGCCTCCTCACAGCGTCCTCCACACACGGTGCTCAGGAAGGAGTGTCATACCTCCACACCCGACAACACCCGAGCCTCAATTCTCACAGCGACAGCAGGAGTATCATAACTCCCCATCATGCCACAAGACATCTCAACCCGCGGACCACAACCCTAGTCTCGAGACGACAGTCAAGGAGTCTCATACCTCTAAGACCCGACCCTCAACCTCAGGTATCTCGGCCCCCGACCTCAACAAGGGACATCGCGCCCGACCACCCGAGAATGTCGCTACATTCCCTAGTCCTGACGACTCGATCCCACGCTGCCTCGGCCCGCACACAGAAAACCAGGAAATCATTTTCCAAACCAGGCCAACCATGTCCTTGAAATCCATTTTTCAAACCATTTCATATCTTTTGATAACTCTTCCAAAACCTCGATAAAACGGCCCATCAGGTGTCCCAAGGGACCACCACTGATGGCCCACAATCCCATCTCATAGGGACAAAATACGGTATCCAAAAAACCACCAAAAACACATTCTAGTAAACCTGTTTGGGCCCAGAAATTGGTATACCGAAAGTCAGATTCGGTATGCCGAAATCTGCCGATTCGGTAAACTGATCTGATTCGGGCGACCGAACTGGGGTCAACGGTCAACACTCATGCCAAACTCGGTATACCGTCCAAAAATGGATGACCGAAACTCGACCAGAGGACCTACACTGACAAAAAAACGGTATGCCGAGCGGAATCGATATGCCGAAATCCCCTGATTCGGTATGCCGAATTCCGCAAAACCAGAAAACAGCCCAAACTCTATCGTCCGAAATTGTCCCAACTGGGACCTCCGATCGGACCCCCTAAACAAACACCAAAAATCTTGCATAAAACATATGGTGTAGACCCTCGACTCTACTCCAAAACCCAACAAACAAAACTAAAATCCATTCACCATGCATTAAGATATAAAATCACAAAGACAGAAGGGTTAAAAGGACCCAAAACACACCATTCGCCATAAATGCCAATAAATTCTCCATAAATATACAATAAATCACAATAAATTCTAGAAAGGAAAATTTACCTAGATTTCATGCAATCCTAACATTTTCTACCAATTTCATGCTCTCTATTACTCGAAGTGGAGATGTGTACCTGAGAAATGCCTCCGGCGATCTCCGGTCGACTCCGGCGAACTTCGGCGCAAGCACGGCCACAGGGCACACCACGCGAGCTCCGCGTACCACTACGAGCAATCACAACCCTCCGCTTTGCTCCCTCGACCTCTTCCTCTCTCTCGACGCGTGCACGTTGTAGGGGGAAAAACAGAGGAGGTAGGGGAGACGAGTGGAAAGAAGAAGGAGAAGGAGAAGGAAGGAGAAAGAGAAGTGGGGAGGAAGGAGGGAGGTGGAGAAGAAGAAGTGCACCGTCGAGGAGGAGGAAAAAGGAAGAAGAAGGAAGGACGAAACGGCGATGGGTGGCGAGGAGAAGTGCGATGCGGCTTATAAAGCCTGCGCCCGCAGTAGCTAAAACGTGCCCACCTGTGCATCTCAGCCACCGACACACCGCACGAGGCAAACTGCAAGCCTCAATCACCAGCCCACACATGCGGGTCCTCCCCCCACACTTGGGCCCCACACGCACAGTGCCACAATGCACAGTGCCAAACGACGCACAGGGACACGCAAATAGAAGCCAGCCCACGAGGTCCAAGCCCAAAAGCACAAAACCACACAACGAACCTTAAAACAGTAACACCCGTCCAGGAATAAAATTCATAAAATGTATAAAATTACAAAATGAATTTTACGAGTGTAACATATTCCTTCTTATTGCTGTCATATATTCTGCCTCTGTAGTTGTAATACCTGAGGTTTTTGGTGGTGTCGCACGAATGACAAGTGTGGATTTCAAACATGGGTTACAAGCACAATTTGTGGGCGTGTTACTAGCACGAGTTCTTGACGTACTTCTATGGCATGTTTTTGTAGTTAAAGTGTTATAAGTTGTAAGTTTTGGTTTGGGAATTAGTTATCCCATTTTGTTGTATTTTGGTAATCAAATGGTAACGGAGATAGCAAGTCCTATTAGGTGGATGGATGTTTTGATTACCATGAATGTAATATTATTAGGTAATCAAAGTGTATTTTGTAGGTATTTTCACTCATTAGATTCCCTCTTTAGCATATTATGTCCATGTTTTCCCCTCTTTTCTGGCATGTTGTATTTTATGGCCCTTTTTTGGCTTAACGTGGCCTATGATTTTTTTTGATGGGTATTATATCCCATGATTTCGTATAATGGATTGTGCCCTCCAATGGCATTGTTCATGAACAATGTCGAACGGGGATTTGCCTTTGAATAAGGTAAGAGGGGCAGTGGTGTTGGGATAGCATAGCAACCTGCGAGAGGGAGAAATGAAGAGGGAGCCTCCGAGAGGGAGATTGAAAGGGGGATCAAGGGAACTTAGAGAAGAGAGAGCTTGTGAGAGGATTTAACGAAGGGTTTAGAAGCATGATCAGGAAGAAGCTTAGCGAAGAGATTGGAGGTTCAAGCAGAGAAGAGGAGGGTCGTTGAGTGGCTACTATCGTGTTGCCATGAGCTGCCAATCATTATGTTGCTACTGTTGTCATCCGAAGCTGTCGTGCTGCCATCACATCAAACTGATGCCACTACTACGTGAGTCCTTGCTACCGTTGCCGCCATTGAGCATTGCCATTGCTACTGTTGAGTTGCTACCATTGTGTTGGTTAGGTGCGCATCGCTGTTGTGAAGGCAAGCCATTGTTGCTACGGAGTTACAAGGAAGGTCGTCGATGCCTGTGTTGGGTTCCTATGTTTGGGATTCGTAAGGTACACACCCTACTCCAGGATCTCTTCTTTTTTTTCCTAATTAATTGAATGATTATTGTGGATATGAATGGGATTCCATATGTAAAATCTGAATTTGTGGCAACCAAGGTGCTACGTTTTGTGTTGGATTTCTTGTGGAAAAACCAAAGTGTGTGGATTTAGTGTTTTATGATTTGTCACGTTTGTATTGCATGAATTATGTTGTTTCCCATTCACTCATTTCGGTATTTGCCGTGGTTTTGTGTTGCATAGTATTATTGAATTTTGTAAATGTTAATTTTAAGGTGAGAGGACCCTTGTTTAGGCAGATAGAGCTACTACTCTGTGTCGTACGATTGGGTCATGTGTTTCTACGATTTTCAATGTAGTAGGCCACAATGTTTTGGTGTATTTTTTAGTTGATTTTGAAAAAAAACTTTCAAGTGATTTTCCAAAAAAATTTCGAAAGAAATACATAAATTTTACAAAAGATGTGAAAAAGAATTTCTATAGTTTTAAAAGACCAATACATTGAAACATCTAATCGACAAACTAAGGATAATTGATGCCTTTAGATAGTCAAGAGCCAGTTGCTCAGAATGAGGTTCGAAAGCTTTTTTTTGTAGTTTTGAGATACCAAAAGGCCTTAAGTGAGATCTATGGAACTAAAAGACTAAGAATGAGGTCAAGAGCCAAGAGGTTGAACAATTTGATCGACGGATTAGAAATGATTGATATCCATAAATGGTTAAGAACTATAGTAAGCTAAAGTTTTAAGGAATTGTACTAGCAAAACATGAGATGAAAAAAATCCTCTAAATGATCGAGTGTAACAATTCCGAAGTCGTTGAGAGAACAGACCCTGTGTGTGTCCTTGTATGGACAAATAGGGGTTCTTAGGCCTCATTTGGAAAACATTTTGCACAAGAAGATAGTGAAAGAATCTAAATAATACTAATAGTTGAACTAAACAGCTACTAAAATGACAGATTTTGTACATTAATCGAGACAAAATTGATTATGTGAAAATATTTTGTTTGAGAATCCAACTTTAGTTTGATTATGGGAGAACCTATCTTTTGTTTTATTTTTTACATTAAATAAATTTTACACCCATAATCTTATAACTATTTAACCTCGATTTACATGCATAAAATCAAGATTCTACATTCAAAATCTATTCCAAAATCATATCCAAATAAAGCCTTAGAATATGAACCCAAGATAGGAGAACTCCTACACATGGCGGTTTGTTTGTAATAATGCAATACACCTTGACGACTACTTGTGATTAGTGTCGGTGGCTTAGATTCAAGTGACACAACAGAACAAAAAAAAAAAAAGACACGACAGATTTTGGACTGTGTGTGAGTGTGATTCATGCAGATTTGTGTTTGAGTTGGACTTGTTTTGATATATAGTGGTCATCATTTCAAGTGTGTATAAAAAGATTTAAAATATGTACGTGGTTTTTGTTTGTACAAGAGAAAATGATTTTAAAAAACATATTTAAAAGATTTTATGCTTGTTTGCATTAATATATTGCAGTATTTGTTAACTTTGCAGGATTATGATTTTTGATTTATTGTTTCTGATAGGTGGTAGGGGTGTGCTAAGTGATAGTCAGATGTCACTTACGTGTACTTTTAATATTTTTCTTGCAGGTGTATATAGTGAAATTGCAATCCAACCTAGTACATATAGCAGGAGTCACAAATCCACACACCATAGATCCTAGTTAGAGTTAGTAGGTGTTTTAGTTTAATTATTTATTTAATTTTTTGCATTTATTTATCAAGTTATTTATTAATAGTTTTAGATGTTTTTTGGGTTTTAGACCGTCGCAATGGGGGTCGTGACAGTAGAAGATAACGCCACCGTGTTCTACAATGTGACCTTCCAACTAACAACGTGTTGAATCCATTTCATTGCTTGCCAATGGCCCTTGCCTAGGTTAGCCATATGTCTATAGACAACACTGATAGCTTGTACGATGTCTGCATGTATGCAAATCATGACATACATGATACTTTCAATTGCATTAAAGTAGGGAACTTGTGACATATACTTGTGCTCTTCCTTCAATCGTGGACATAACTCTATTGAGTGTTGAAACGAGAGCCAAATGAAACTTTTTCATCTTTGACTTTAGACATGCCAAAACATTCCAACACTTTAGGTACAATCTCCCAACCCTTTGATCACCATGTCTCTCCATATTGAGAAGTTTTTTTGCTGCTCTTAAGTTTTTCATCTCAAATTCTCTACGAAGAAAAGTTTTAACTTAACCACCTTGGATTATCTTTGGCTACAATCAACATATCAACACTATATAATAATAGATAGATGAAGGAACCATTATCTAGCTTATTCAGATAGACACAAACATGATATTTGCTTTTACTATATCCATGTATAACAATGAATGAATTAAATCTCCTATACCATTATCTTGGAAATTATTCAAGCCCATAGAATGACTTCTTCAGGAAGCAAACATAATCTTCCTTTCCTTCAACTATAAAACCCTTAGGTTGCTGTATGTATATCTATTTCTCAAATTCTCCAAGCAAAAAAAGTTGTTTTCATTTCCAATTGCTTACTACTCCAAATCATGCAGTGCCATTATGACCAATACAACATGAATGGATGTATGCTTCACAACTAGTGAGATAATATCATTGTAATCAATGTCTTACACCTGACTGTAGCATTTAGCAATTAACTTTGTTTTGTATCTTGCATCTGCAACTCTTGATATACCTTCCTCTTAAAGAGTCATTTGCAACTAATGATCTTCTATCCTTGTTGAGGAGTCACTAAGATCCACGTATCATTCTTGCAAAGAGATTCCAACTATTTATTCATAGCAAACAGTCATTTTACAGACTTTTGTGATAAAACAGCTTTTGAAAAGCTGTTCAATTCTCCTACATCACACATCTCCTCTGATAAAGTATATGCAAATGCTGATTGTATGTATTTAAAGGGTGGCTGGATCACTCTGCGATCTCTCCACCTTGGGATGCAATCAAGATCTTCATTTGTTGTATCTTCCTTTTCTTCTTTTGAATCAAGATAATGGTAGTTGTACTGAATCATGATGATCTTGGTCAACCTTGAGCTCCACCTACTCCCTAACTACATCTACATCTATATAAGGAAAAATAATAGCAGAATCTGTCTTCAAAGACAACATAGCAAACTCATTGAAAACTACATATTTTTCAATGATCACTTTTGGTGATTAGGATCAACGTACCATAATTTATATCCTTTCACCTAGAGACATAACCAACAAAAATACACCTTCTAGACCTAAGTTCTAATTTTCCTTGCGTTGAAATAATCCCATATTGAAAAAAGTAAGGAGTAGACTTGTGATTATGTATAGATAGATATAGCCAATTGTTTTGAGTTAGATGTTCATATTTTAACATGGTATCACAACCAAAAGGAGTTTAAATAGGTCCACGTCCATACACATCCATCTATGTCCAAATGAGACGCTTATTGGACTTAAAAAAGACTATAAGTGAGGAAAATGTTGAAATAATCTCACATTAGAAAAAATGAGAATTGAACTTGTAGTTAAACATAGATGGACTATTCTGCTTATAGTCAATTAATTTTGAATTAGATACTCATATTTCAACACCTTGATTTACATATACATAAGCAAAACATCCAAATATTCTCAAATTTAAAAAATCAAGAGAATGACTAAACTATATCTCTTCTTATGTCTTGCTGTTTTTGCTGTTTATGTCTGATAAAGGTGAACAATTGCCTAAATTTGTCGTTGTGGTAATTGCTTCTGCCCAAAAAAATTTTAGCAAGCCAGCATTCAACAATATGTAATGTGTTCTTGCTAATAAGGTTCTATTCATCTGCCTCTACAACTCTATTTTGTTACGATGTACGCCTCACTGTATGATGTCTTACAATACCTTCGTTCTTGTAGAACTTATTAAATTCTGAAGAGAAAAACTCCAAGCCATTGTCAATTCTCAACCTCTTTATTTTCTTTTTAGTCTACTTCTCAATTAATGTCTTCTATTACTCTAAGTATTTGAACACTTCATCCTTACATTTTAGTACATAAATCCAAATCCTTTTAGAGTAGTCGACAATAAATGTCAACATATATCTTACACCACTTTTTAAAGGAACACGTGATGAACCTCATAAATAAGAATAGGTATAATCCAACAGCCTTTGCTTTTATACTTGACCACACCCAAACTAACATGTTTCTACTTGCCAAAAGCACAATGTTCGTAGAAGTTCATC
Organism: Posidonia australis; assembly: GCA_024699735.1. NCBI lineage: Eukaryota > Viridiplantae > Streptophyta > Magnoliopsida > Alismatales > Posidoniaceae > Posidonia > Posidonia australis. Next base: position 19,441 of record JAMKQA010043032.1, read on the forward strand.
TTCCCAATATTCTAGCCACATAGTAGTACTCTTCCATGGATAATGGTCATGCTTGTCTCACGCATATGTTCAAATCTTAGATGCCACAGTTTGGTGTAATCTGTCCTTGATAACAGTGTAGTGGTAATTGCTACCGTACCTGTAACTATATTTCCCTACAAGAGATTAAAGTTCCCACTCTCCTTGCGTTCATGACAAGATGACCGTTTTTCATAATTGTTAATACTCCATCTTCCTTAAAGTACTTGCACCCTTTTTCTTCTAGAATACCAAAGGAGATAAAGTTCTTGCTGAGATAAAAAACATGATATATGTTTGTCAATGTCACCACTATCCTATCATGCATTTTGAACTCAATCTCGCTAATTCCAACTACTTTGGATTGTATGTCATTGCCCATCAACACAATTCCACCCTTAAAAGCTTTGTAGGTAGAAAATTAATTTTTGTTGGGAGACACATGGTATGTAGAACCTGAATCTAAGATTCAATCATCATTCGATTTACATGGGTTAATAGTCACAAATATATAACCACGATTTAAACATTTTACGTTCACATAACTTACCTCTACAGAATTCTCATTAAACCAACTAGAATAATCCTTACTTTTGTCCTTGTTTTGGAGTTTCCAACAATAATCCATAACGTACCCTTTCTTCTTACAATCTCTAGTCTTTCCTTTCAACTTTGCTTTATTTCTTTCTTACCTTTAAATTTTGCTTTTGTCCTTTCTTATTTGTTGAATTTCATTTCATATTTCTGCTTTTAATATTTGGCACTACAACCTTCCCATCACTAGCATTTGCACTTGTCAATTCTTTATTCATTAGATTTTTGAGAATAAAGATGACTTAACATCATTCATAGAGATATCATCTTTATCGTATACAAGAGTTTTCTAAAATATTTATATAGAATGGTAACGAATATAATAGCAACAAAACTTAATCTTCATCTTTGATCTTCTCATCCATTATTTCTAAATCCATGATTATAGAACTGAAATCATCAAAATGTAATTTAATGAATGTACCTTTAGCTATCCAAAACATAAACAACTGTTGCTTCAAATACAATCAATTCACAAGAGTTTTTGTTGTGAAAAGAGATTTCAACTTTAACTAGAGACCTGTTGTGATCTTCTTTTGCACAAGTTCCTGACAAATTTCATTCGATAAATATAGATGTATGCTTATTAGGACTTTCTCGTTCATATTTGACTTCTTATCATCAATCATCAATTTTGACATCTTCTCCTTTCTTTTTAATGCCTATGATATTCCTTGCTAAAGCAGAACTCCAACATGGTTCGAAAGACCTCCACCTCATAGACGACAACCAATGCCTCGGTGGGCAAGATCCCGATCTCCTCCTCGGTGCTCTTTAGAAGAGTCAGGAACACCAAGAAGTTGATGAACTAGAGGGGGATGACAAACTGATGACAGTAGTCCGATACAAGGCCAACATGGATGGCAATGTACCCGATGCAGACAATGGAGGTGGAGTCCTCATCGGAACGAGAGATTAAGACGAAGGTATTAGGTTAATCGATGGTAGATTTTGTAAATATGGATGGATTATTTAAGTAATAACATCAATTATAAGAAAGCAAATGAGGAAAAAATATTTACTAAAGCCAACTTCTAGCTGGAAGTAGCCAATCTCCAGCTTCTTAGTTACTAAAGGAAACATTATTCCAAAAGTAATGTGATTTTGAGAAGCTTACTACTATTTGAGGCTGTTTGGTGAAACTGTTGACCATTTCAGCTTCTGTGAGAAACTACATGTCCAGAAGCTATCCAAAAATCTTGCCAAACCCTTAGTCTAAAATGACAGATATCATACCATAATAGAAAGAACCTAGAGGAAGACGCAACTAAATGTGGGTTTCCATTATTGAAGATGATAAATATTTGGTGGGGTGAGGACAATCAAGATGAAACAACTAACCAAATGGCTGTCTCCCCACTTGGCTAATGTTTGCCCATCTAAGGTAAGATGGTAAATCCTAATCTACCTGCATCAGAGAAGTAGCTAAAGAACACAATGCATTTCAGAAATCAGTGGATGAAGCAGAAACAGTTCCATTCTTTATGTCGGGCTACTAGAGTTCAAAATCCCATTTTTTCGACTGACACATTTACATCCTTAACAACTCTATTTTCAAATCTGGTCTACCTGTCTCCTCTTGAATCCCATCATTCAATAATTCCTCCCAAAATTCTTCGTTCAACTCTTTATCGCACCCTTCATCCTCCTGGTGTATTTCCATCTCTTCCGCAGTAACTGTCTCATTCAAACTCTGCATTTCCAATGCCGAATTATCTAGATCCGAACCTCCATATTCACAACCCTCGTAACCAACGATGCCGCTCTCGATTGCAGGATTGGTCACATATATGCCACTTGACTCAGCAGCCCTACCATCCAACCCTTGATCAATGGATCTTCTCCTCTTCTTGTTGATGACTTCTTCAATTTCCTTTCTTTTTTCCCTCTGCTCAACCAGCTGCTGTATAAAGGCAGGGTTCTGCATTGCCTTGGCTAAGAATGCCATCATTTGCTGCTGTTTTTGCTCTGTCCCTTGAAGCCTCCCTTCCATAGCTTGTAGATGTGCACGACTTGCTTGTTGCTCCTGCCTAAGTTTCACCAGTTCTGCCATCAAGATGTTCTTGTCACGCCGCAAACGTTGGATTTCTCCATCCATTCCAAACCATCCAACCTCCACACAAGGGCCTGCAGATTGCTGTTCGGGAAAAGGGTGGGATGGTGGCTTTCTCCGTTTGATAGACTTGAGAAGATGCTTCTCCCCTCTTAGAAATCCTTCATTGGCGAATTCCCATCTATCTGGATCAACCTTTCTGAAACCCTGCAGAAACCAAAATCCCAATTCAATGGCGACGCCCACGATGGGTGCCAATCCATATAGCTATCATAGAGCCATTTCACCAAACACAAGGCAAGCAGGAAGGAGACTCAAAGAATTCTCCAAGTTTTGCTTAAAATTCATGTAATATAGGCATTAAAAGATTTCCTTTAGAGTGTTGTACGAACAATGTGCAAAATGTTTTAGTGAACAACCATACCAAAGAAAACAAGAAAAAAAAGAAAGAAAGAAATTCACTGATACATTAGTGAAAGGGCACAACAAAGCAAATACACCATGCCAAGCATAGAGAAGTCACGCTGGATCTCCTAAATATTCAGATTAGTAGTAAGAAATCAACATATTCACATAAGTAGTAGAGGTAGGACAAGAAGAAATAAATTTATTGAGACAGTTGTAAAAGAGCACAGCATATAAAATTCACTATTCCAGGCATAAAGAAATCATTTTAGATTTCCTTAATCCCGATAAATGACAACAACCCTACCAAGCTAAGAACAAAAGTGGGCAGATTCATGATATAAAACATGCACCTATAATCTAAATTCTTAACACATAGACATGAAACTTTTCAAAATAACTTGAAAGAGAACTAATAAATAAGAGAAACCCATTAAGGTTTCAGCACATACTTTAATCTTGCAGTGTCAAATGGGATAAAAACTATCAACTTACATATGTATTGAGCTGCCTGACAAAGCTGGAGAAGTTATTGTGCTTGAAGTGTCTGGGTAGCAGATCCATTGCAAATCCATAAGGATCCCAAACAATAAAACTATTGCTTGTCTTGCTCCATGAAACCACTTGATCAGTACTTGGATCGTCCACCATCTCATAGGTCTTGGTAAGGAAAGGAGGCGGGCCCTGATCATGCAGACCCTCCATTGGCCGTGGAGAAGCTGAAGAAGACCCATAAGACCCAGATGGGCCTGGTTCCAAAAACTCCTCCTTCACTGGATTCAAGGAATTCATCGTTGTGGAAGACACCACAACCCAAACCAGCAGAAACCGAAAACTACGAGAAGGCAAGCAGTTCAGACCCAACAGCCAAAACAACTGCAAGATGAGATTTTGCCGGTGGAATCGAACTCAGGCAAGCTAAAACGCTAGAAATCAAGCACTTAAGAGAACGGAACACCAGGCAAAACCCGACCCAACAGCCAAAACAACCGCAAGATGAGATTTTGGAGGTGGAAAGCAAGCTCAAACCGGGAAAAGACCAGTTGCGTTATCTATAGATTGCCAAATGGAGTAGCAAAACGACCAGAACAAATCAAATCAATGGGAAAACTCAGGACATGGGTTAGGAGACATTTTTGCTGGCCTTCACTTGAGGGTGAAGGAATCTGGCGTTTGAATAGCGGTTGATGGGCTAAATGTGGTGTCGAGGCATGAAGTGGTTTTGGAAGGTTCTGGAACGTGAACTGGTGTTGAGGTGATTCGATAGGGTCGGCCATGTGAGCCGACTACTGCTGGGACCCAACTATGGGACACCACCAAAGGCCACGTGTCAGTCGTTCAGCTACCACAAGGCTTCGTCGTCATCATCCGTATCGATTTGTTTAGAGGGAAATATATATGTATATCATTTAGAATAATAAAAAATATGAATTAAGTATATCAATAGACTTGTTCGTTTTCACACATATGTCATCATCTGATAGGTTAAAAATTAACTTGGATTGGTTAAAGAATCCATGAAAAGACCAATCCAACCTCCTTTTCATCTTCGTCTTAAACCTTAAGTCTCTTTTTAGATGTCGAATATAAAAAAATAAAAATAAATAAGAAGTGATATTAATATTCTGATATTCATTTTGAAAATGATTTTCTTTTAAAAGAGAATAAATACATATAATGAAATATTCTAGTTTCGATGAAAAGTAAATTAAGTATAAGAATAAGTAATGAAATAAGTAGAAAATATGTAAATTAATAATAATCAACTTGATTATCAAGATATATGTGTCTACTTTAAAGTATGTATACATCATATTATATATGTATTAATTTTTAAAAAAAGAATAAATATATTGTATACATACCTGTATCAGAATAATTTAGCAGAATAATTTTATTTCACCTTTTTAATGGAATAACTACTTTAGAACAAGTAAATCAGAAAAAGAATTACTATTCTAAATTTATTTTGATTTTTACACAATTAAATAAAATATTAATTCCAATTTTAAAGTTTTTACAAATGTTATTCTTAGAATTAAAGAAGGGCTAAAGTATCACTTCACCACTGTTGACATCATCTCATCAATATACTTTTGTTCCTAAGCCCAAAGACTTTGAGGGTCTGCTGGGGATCATGGAGATGTCTCTGCAAAGGTGTCAGGAAAGTGACTTCTTTGTTGGCTCTTCTCTCCTTGATAATTGTGTTTCTATTTCTTGGTGATAAGGATAGGGTCGAATGAAAGGAAAGAAGGTGGGGAAGGAAAGTAGAAGTCGGTAAAGCAACATTTATGGTAGTGGTTGCGGAAAGAAATCAATTCTCATCTACGGATTCAAAAAAGGATTATCACTAACTAAGAAGGTATGAAATTTAAGATCCCATTTAGAATCTTCTAAATGTAGGAGTGAAAATCTGAATTTTTTCTTGAAGTTAGATTCTAGGTTACTTTCAAAAATTTTGTTTGACAAATAAATGTCTATTAATAGAAGTTAGATTCTATCAGAAGTTAAAATATATATCTATCTCTTGTAAATCTTCTTCCTTTTCTTTTCTTTCTTTCTAAGTAATTTATCAAAAATAATAATATTAACATTGTAATTACATACCTTATTACTTAACTTCTACCAACAGCTTTCTCCAACCAACTTCTGAAAAATCATAAATTTATATATGATTTCCCGCATCTAGAAGTTGTAACTTTTATAAGAAGTGGGAGAGTTAGATCTTATTTGGAACTGTTTCTGTGATTTTTCATGATTTACCAGAAGCTAACTATCCAAAAGTAGTTTCATAGGAAGTAAGGTTTTACTTTGAGTAGGAGAAGGGTATAAATGGGAATTAGGTTTAAAAATTATGATTTTAAGGAATATTCTATTAAGTTTAACTCAGAAACTAACTCATGGCATATATGTATCCAAAAAGAGGATCCAGTGGTATACTTGAACTTTTAAAATTTACAACAACAAATCTTATTTTTGATTATTTTAGATGATATACCTATATTTCCCTCATTTGTTTGGGTAGTAACCAACTCCCCTCTACTGAAGAAGGCAACCATGGTAGCATTGTATTGTGATATTGGCTACGACTTTGCTTGGCAATCAAAGTAAATTATTGATTTTTTTTTTGTGTTAGTGAATCTATACCTAAAAAATCCAAAAAAATTGAGTCTTGTGAGTTTTTTGGATTTTTTCCTCTTTTTACTAAACAAACATTATTTCTTTGTCATATAATTACATTTCAAATAATTTATCTTTAATAATCTACAAACAAATAGGCCCCTATGTTTGTCTATCCATGCTTAGAAATCGTGATTGTAGCAATTATTTCAACGGTTATAAGGGTAGCAAATCCTTCACATAACTTAAGAAAATAATACTAAAGGAAAATTATCTCACAAAAGAACTCAACAAAGCAACAAGTCTCCAAATAAAAAAGAGATGAACAATAGATGGAAAATCAAGAATTGTGGATCTAAGCTAATGGTGGGAGCTAAGAACCATCCATTTGAACAATGGATGGACTGTCAATCCTTGTGGGATGCACTTAAGAACTGCGAGTTGTCCGAATAAACACAACCATTGTTATTATCGTAGTTGGTAGTTGAATACTAGTTCTATAACTTATGTATTTAACTAACATTTCAAAATAAAAATTTGTTTTAATAATAATCGTATAATGACAATAACGGAAAGAATTCCTCATTTTACACCAAAGTTTGTTCAAATGTAACATATATATATAGGACCCGGTTCAGTTGCATCCTCCCTCAAATTAGCTTATTTGAGGGAAGATTGATCTAGAGCGTTGGATCTAAATCCAACTACCAAAAATTAAACCACCTTATTTGAAGTAAAACCACTAGTGGTTTATCTATGGAGGGAAAAATTTTAAAAAATTTTGAATTAAATTTAAATACGTTGGTTATTGATTTGAGTTAAAAATAGTTTAGTATTACTGAATGTTTATTTTAGTTTTGTATTACAGTACTAAATATGAAATATTTTCATAATTACAATTATATTTGATTGAAAACATTATTTTGATCAACAA
>JAMKQA010043092.1:0-10404 GCA_024699735.1 Posidonia australis
TGTGATTGAGAAAGTATCAAATAAGCTCTCTCTATGGAAAGCCAGACATTTATCTCTTGGGGGTAGACTCACTTTAGTTAATGCTGTGCTGTCTGCCATTCCAACTTATTACTTGTCTGTTCTTCACCTGCCTTCTAAAGTTGAGAAGAAACTAGATACTTTAAGGAGCAAATTCCTTTGGAATTCCTTAGCAAATAATCAGAAGGGGAGGCATCTTATTAAATGGTCACATCTGTGTAGATCCAAACATCAAAATGGATGGGGTATTATAAATTTAAAAAATTTTAGTGTTGCCCTCAAGTGCAAATTAATTTGGCAATTTTTTGCTAAAGATTTTCATCCTGGTTGGAAGGCTCTGGTTATTTCTAGGTACTGTCACAAGGACCCTGGAGTTCTACTAAACTATTATTCTGCACTCAGTTCTCCTTTGTGGAGTTTTTTAAAGCAAGGTTTTGCTTTCTTCAACTGCTTCACCTCTGTGGTGCCTGGTAATGGCTATAATACCATATTTTGGAAACAAAACTGGTGCAATGGCAGTCCTCTTCAAAATGTCTTGCCTGATCTATATAAAGTAGCTAGATTTAAAAAAGCTACCATTAAACAAACTATGGATTACTTCCATAGAGACTTCAATAAACTGTTTACTTTACCCCAGGGTCAGTCTGTAAGCAGCAGGGTGCTTCAGGAACAGTTGGTTGAAATTTTGCAAACAATAAACTTGGAGAATGCAGATGATATGTGCATCTGGCTACCGCCAAATGATTGCCCTTTCACTGTTAAGGCATCATACAATTTACTGAATGATGGAGGATTTCGAAATAGGTACTATAAGTGCATTTGGGTCAGTGCCACTCCATTAAAGGTCAAGCTTTTTGCTTGGCTAGTAATAAAGAACAAAAAACTGACTAAAGAAAATTTACAAAAAAGATCATGGACTGGATCCCCTCTATGGATTTTTTGTCAAGTAAGTATTGAACATAATAATCTGTTTCTTAACTGCTCTTTTGTTAGAAAAATTTGAGATTTCTTGCTAACATCACCTTTATACCCTGGATTCTTCTCTGGGACAGATATATTCCTATCTGTCCCCAATCTTAAATTTTATATGCCTTATTCTAGATGGATTATGTTGATCCAAGTCATCCTCTGATTGATTTGGAAAGAAAGAAATAATAAGATCTTCAAAAATTCATGTAGTGATGCTTATGTTATTACTTGTGATATTATCTATTTCATGAATCTCTGGATAGACAACATTGTTTCAAGTTTTGAAAAGGAGGAGAAGAAACTTTTTATGTCAACTATTGCTGCTCAGCCTACTGATTCCTCCTCCAGAATTCCCTCTGGAGCTGACTCTGTGCCCCTTGATGACTCTAGAAAAGACTCTCTTCCTCTTGATGGTCTTTGATACTTCCTTTGATAAACATTGCAGCTGACTGTTTGATGTAACATTTGGACATCATTTTTTGAACTATTTGCCTATAACACTGTAATATTATATACAATACTATGTTTTCTTACTGGACAATTAAAACTGATGAAATACATATCTAAACTTTTACAAAAAAAAAAAAACAACCGCAGGCTTTCCTCCTTGGATGGTTGATTCAAGGCTCGCGAGTAAGAAAGTAACATATCACAATATTATTTAGTTGTTTCAACAACCATTGGTGCTGATAGCATCCCGGTAGTAGGAAGGCAAAGACTGCCAACACGATATCATTACATGATATAATGATGGACAACTCAGACAAGCTGTCCAGAAATATGGTTCCGAAATAGAGGTCGAGAAAAAGTTCCCCCATTTTTCTTTCTTCGTACTGCTCTGTTATCATATGATCCTTAATATAACAGCCCAATAGTTAGCCTAAAAGAGAAAAACATAATGAAACTCGATACCTTCTCTACAGTTCTGACAATTCCTAGCAAAATGCTGCCAGAGTTTGGTTAAATGAGTAGCTCTATGAAAAACATTACACATAACCAAACATTTACCGGTGTATTTGTTGTAAACTGGACAAGGAATATGATCTCTTCTATGTATTGCAGCTGGGTGCAGAATGTATCTTCAGTATAAAAGGTTGCTTCCACGCAACAAATGAAAGCATATATAGTTGATAGAAGTATGTATGACTCCCTATCTCATGTCTCAATGTCTTCCATGTCTTCATCAGAAAGAGGATTGTCCACTTCACTCCCGCTGCTCATGCCATCCTCTTTGGAAGCAGAGAAATACTCTTTCGCAGAACTGTCATGGATCTTGTATTTGACAAATTTTACGTGTGAATCCCCCTCTTTATGCTTCATTTCTTTTCGTTTCCTTCTACCATTACTTTCATGGTTCATAGAGCGAGCAGCTGACATAAATGCATTGTCAACAAGCTCCATCTCATGATCTGAATCATCATGTGCAACTTCTCCTTCGTTATCAAAAAAGGACAGATCATCAATTGCATTTTTGTTGTGTGTCTTGAGGTCTTCAGGAACGAGGTCCAACTCATCAAAAAACTTTATGCGGTGTTTTAAGATGTCAAGATCAAACAATGTAAGTCCTTGTTCTTCAAGCTTGAGAAGCCATTCTGTGATAATTTTTGCAAGTTAATAGAATTCCCTAAAATCTTGACACAACAAGACAACAAGACAACAATAACAGTAAAATGTCAAACAAGAAATGTATTAGCTTACTCAGTAGAGCTTGAGGTGTAGTAGCATTTGTACTGCCACTCATTCCAGTGTGAGTTGTGATCCACTTAATTAGTCCCGACAGAAGAGACGATCTTGAGAAAGCATTTATATAAGAAATGGCTTTACCCTGATCTCCACTTTTTCTGTGCACGTATGCAAGTTTCAAGTAAGCAATAGATTGCAAACAATAAGCAAAAACATGTGATTTCCCTTATACTCACCTTGCAACCTGGATAGCTTCATGAGCAACGACCAGTCTAGTCAGAGCAAGAGACTTCAAACAATCATAAAATTGTTCAGTGACTTTCGGTTGAAGGAAACTATACTCTACTAATAGCACGGCATCACACAGTATGGTACGTAGCAAGCCTTTGTCTTTAGGATTCTGAATCATAGGAAATCTCTAAGTGACACAACAGATTTGAATGTGGACTTATATATGTAATATGAGAGAAAGAATGACATCCAGTTTCACGTTAAATAATTTAACCATGTATCAGAAAAAGAAGTAATGGTTCCTACTATAACAACTCAAAGAGCATTGATGCATTATGGACATTGTTCACATGATATCCACAGGGAAAACAGTGTCGAACGACTTCATTTTAGCAAATATAGACACAACCTTTATCAAACATCGTCAACATTTAAATTAATTAAAAGACATGTATAAGTACTTGATCAAGAACTAGTTTTTGAGATTCACAAAAAACAAAAACAAAAAAATTCTAATGCTGGTTTAGAAAATTCTTGATGGGGTAAATTCAAACCAAAAACTGCTGCCATTACAACAAAACAATAAAGCTTCAAAATGCAGCTCATCGTGACCCATTTCACCCTCTTAATAGCTAAAGTCTTCCACCCCAATAGCTAGAGCAAGCCACTCCAATCTTTTCGAATTTTAGCTAGTATTTTTATGTAGTATGCCAGAAACAAAAAAATTTAAGAGCTACATAAAACCTATATCCACTGCAACTTTGTTGGTCTATCTTAATGGAAATGTTACAATCAAATCAACAAAACAAGAGTTTTCATAACAAAAATACACTACTGGATACTACACCATTTGTAAACAATAGCTTGGTCACAAAAAAAGATATTAGAGTATCATTTATTTTGGACAAACAAGAAAGCAATAGGCAAATCAGTTATCAAAAGTGCACTTTACATTCTTTTTCCCATTCTTCTTCATATATGAGAGGTTTATTTTACAATGACGTCTCCTTTAGAAACCAGAAGACATCATATGTTATATTGGATGTTAAATAGAAAATTATTGAGACACATTTAATAATTATTAATAATAATTTTCAGGTGGATATTGCATTTTTTTCAGTTCAAAACCAGCCAGTGATAGGTTAGCTGTAATTTGTAAGGATATAAGATTCTACAAAAAAAGATGAAAATTCTCCATTTTTTTTACAGAACAAATCCCATAATTGGTCAAAAGTAAAAATAAAACTGAAAAAGGCACTTGATCAGTATTTAAGTCGAATTTCTATGAAGCCATGCCAACAACGTTGTTTAAATTATTTTCATTTTTAGAATTGTAGTGACTTCTAATGAATACATGACTCACCAATGTAAAAATAGAAGGTAAAGTTGACTCCAGCAGAAGACTCAGTAATATCTCTGCGTGCATAAAAAAAATTCATCAGGATGTAAATAGGACAAGTCATTACAAAGACTTTATGCTTTTGTCAACTTACAGACAACAAAGGGGTCCTTTGTATAATATATTCACATCTAAAGCAATAACGAAGTGATCAAAAGCTAATATCTGAGAAATTAGACATTGGAATCTTTGGCCAAAGAAAGATTCAAAAAATTGTACACATAAAGTAGTACTTTAGGAGAAATCCAGAGAATAGAAAACAAAAGGTACTCAAACAAGTACGATATGACAAATTGACAAGCAAGGCAAGCAGAGAAGGACTGGTTTGCAGGAGCCATTCTATTAAAGATTTTTCTATCCAAAAGATGAAAGACCTTTATCAAGCTAAATGTAAGAGATGAAAGGTGCTTATACGTGCAAGATCTACACCTAATGCAAATGTCATTGAATAAAAAATAGAATATAAACACAAATGTACCGCATGCAACCCTGATTAGTGCCCATGGCTTGTGCTGTTAATCATTAAAATTAACAGAGTTATATGTGCTAACAAGGATATTTCAACCATGATCCACTGTGTTTGTAATGCAATGAAAACATTATTCCACATGCATAGCACAAAGAAGAGTATATGTTCCTCTTCAACAAGTGCGCTCGTTTTGGTTTTCCACCTGACCATCTCAATAATATGCCTAAGAAGAAACCTATGCATTTCCATTCTTTGTACCCTTCCTAATTAGAATATCTTTCCCAAGCAGTAGTAGTACTACCAATACCCATTCCACACAAAATTTGTTTATCTTCACATAGAAAAACTATTTCGACTGGTTTCAGTAACACTCGATTAAACATACTATCAGAAACCAGAAGAGTGAAAAAGGAAATACGTACCGAAAAAGGTCCGGTTTCTGAATCCCGTTATCGAACTAACAGCCCAAACCCTCAACTCATTCTGCAGCTGCGACCTTGCAACCCTCGACTCGTTCTGTACTTGAAACTTCAAGTACAATCTTAGCAAGAAAGCCTCTGCAATCACCACTCCAGCCAGATAATCCACACCACCCTTCTTCTCCCCGACAAACCCACCACGAACTTCCTCACTCACGAGTGGAAAAAACCGTCTCATGAACCCTCCGCCATCCTTCTGCCTCACCGTCCACACCCGGACCAACTCAGGAAGCAGCAGCAGACAATCGTCCCCACCATCCCAACCCTTCCCACTACAAATGCTGATGTACCCAAGGACCCCCTCCACCAGCCTACCCACCTCCTTCCTCACCCTCCCTAACTCCTTTTCCCCACTACCCTCCAACTCCTCCACCACCTGGCACAACTCCGCCACAACCGGGGCAACGACGGCAACACTCTTCGCCCCGTTGGAGCAGACCGAGCAGGTGATAAGCAGCTGCAACAGGTCCCTCACGGCCAGGACCCGGTCAAAGATGGCGTCTTTCGACGAGATGCTGTCGTGGTGGACGACGGCGGAGTAGAACCAGAGGACCTCGAGAGGCGGGTTGGCGCTGGATTGGATGAGGCGGAAGAATATGGAGCGGAAGGCGGAGAAGTCGCGGGAGGAGGAGTTCTGGATTTCCGCAAGGAAGCGGTCGATGGATTCCTTGAGGAGGAGTGCATGGTCGGAGTTCGTTGCCGCGGGCGGGGGTTCGAGGAGCATGGGGTGCATTTTTGAAATGGAGGTGGTGGAAGGAGCAAGAAAAACCCTAACCCTAGTTTCCGGAGAGAAGGGGCTTTTGCTTTCGGAGCGGGCGAGGGTTTTAGAAGTTCCCTTTGTTGCTGGTAGGGCTCTCCTACCCCTTGTCCACTTTATTTAAGTGGGTATGGCTGAGAAAAAAGTTATCTGTTATTTAACAGATAAAATATGAGTACAAAAATTATCTATATATTTTAATAGATATAGTATGAATAATTTTTTACCTTATTTACTTTATTTATTTAAATTATAATATTTTTTATGTATATATTATGTCATATGGACTTTAATATTTATATTTGTCACTTACTCTATTTGAAGTCTATATTAAAATATACATAATGATTATGGATTGTTAAAAAGCATAGACATTAAAGTTTAATTTTGAATATCGTGGAATTATGATTGCTTTATTTAAATATCTTATTATTATTTAAGTTTATAATATTTATTTAATTATTGATTATGTGGTGTTTGCAAGTGATGTTTATTAATTTATGTTATATGTAAGAAATGAATTGTTTATTATAATATATTTTGATAATAATAAAATTTTTACGCATTTATTAACTATTGCTTACCATTACACACTTATTTTTATAGGTAAAAAAACATATATATGTAAGATTATTCTTAATGGATAATAAATAGATATAGATAAGAATGTTGATTCATAGATAAAGACAAAAGATAAAACCTTACCCTACATCCCTATTCATATCCTACCTATTGACAACATAGCCTTAGTTGCTAATAATTATTTGTATGGACCCATTAACTAGCTATTTACATGGTTGGAACACTAGAATTTTGGTCATTTATAGTCTGGGTGAGAATTAAGAGCCTGTTTAGTTGTAAGTATGACATTATGCAAGTTGTGTCGTAGAATAAAAACATTAGCTGTCAAAACACAATGCAACAAGAATAACCTCCAAGGTTGGAAATCAAAGCTTCTTTCACATTCTGGTTGTAACATAATTTGTATTTGAAATCTAATCGTAGTTCTAGTCGAAGTTTTTTGATTAAGTTGTGCTATCCTTCATGGCCAATTATTTTATGTCTTCCACACACCTCACCAAGAAGCAATGTTACCATATCACAACTATATGTTGTAGATTATGGTGGAACTACCATTCATCCAATCAATTTTATTAAGAAATGGTTAGATTTCTACTTACACAAAATAATTTGGAAGGCTTAATATCAAAGATCTGTATCTTTCCAACCTAGCATTATTCTCCTGTACCTATAATCGGCTTCGTAATCACCCACTACTCCATAATACATTTCAAGCTATGTACTTTAAAAAGGATGGCAAATCAACCAAATTTCATTCAAATTATGACCCACTTGGACCTCCCTTACTAAAGTTACTTGCCTTTTACAACAATTACCACCAACTTCTAGTCCTTTGATCAAACAATATTTTCACGATTTCTATGCTCAATCCATTCATTTTTAAAGACCAATATCCTTTCCCTTTAGTTGGCATTGGAGAGTCAAATCATCATTACCACCTTGAATATTAATGATTGGAGGGTGCCTTACGTGTGGTGCTTTACCAACACACCAACATAGGATAGATTACATCAATCAGATGTCCTAATGTTGTACAACAGAACTACCAGGCCATCGACTGCATATTGTAATGACCTAGATTTTTGATAGTAATTTAGGTCAAATATTTAATTTAGAATTTAGGTATGTTGGACACTAAATAGCATGCATTTAATGTAAGACACCGACTTAATAGTGTTTTACACTTGAATTGTGGCCATCTGGATTTTTGGAGTATTAGACATTGATAGACTTGCATCTTATGTTAGATGCCAGGCACCATGTGTTCAATGCCTAGAATAAAAATTTCTAGATTTTTTAGATGTTAAATGCAACATGTGGCGTGTCTTATGTTAGACACATGAATAGGCACGTATAACATCCTAAGTTGTTTCCAGAAGTTTTAGCTGCTTATTTATATGCATGGGGGTGCCTTATTTCAAGAATCCTCTTCTCTTCTCCTTCTTTACTTCATCAAGGGTGCGAGAGAGAGATTCTAGGGTTTTCATGGGAGAGAGAGAGAGAGGGATGAGGTGAGCTATGTTGAGTTCTTCCTCCTTTTCCTTCTTTCATTTCTTTCTTTCATGCATGCATTGATTTCTTCAAGTTTGTGGTGTTACATACGTGGCTGAGGATTTATAGGAGGCTAGAGGGTGCTTTGGAGAGAAGCATGCAAGGATTGGAGCTTGGAGTTGCAAGGTGAAAGGCTTCTCTCTTGGGTGCAAAGTACACACCCAATCAGAAGTGTTTTAGATTGTTTTGTGCTTAGGATCTTGATGCATGTTGGTGTTTTAAATGTTCCTCTAATTATTTTTGATGGATGCATGAATTATAAGGTGGGCATGCATGATTTAGGGTGGTTTGTACTAACAATGTGTTGGACATAAGGACTAGTGTGTCCTATGTTGAATGTGCAGAAAGTTGCATCTTACACTATTGCCCTAAGTTTTAAATAGTTTTTCCTTATAATGATTGTTCAATCACTTCTAGTATAATTTGCAATGCATAAAGTAGTGTAGATGCTCATCCCATTTATGATTTAATTTCATATGAGAACATGAGAATGCATGTTAAATTTTAGAAGAAGATTTAATTAAGAATAGGAGGCTAGTGTGTTAGATGTAGAGTTCCTTGTGTCATATGTAAGATGCAAGGCCTGTAGCATCCAACAAATTGGACAACCAATTTTTATGCATGCTTTGTAGAAGTGGTTTTAAATGGATCTATAGGTTAGAAGTAGACTACACGCATTGTTGTTTATGATATTTAGTTATATTTGAACCTATGACCATGCCCGCCCAGGAATCTAGCGTAGAGTCGCACCAGAGGGAGGAGGTCATAGCCATGCTAGGATGGTAAAGGCATAAGATAGGATAAAACGAAAAAAATAGAGTCACCACCTATTCTTTTAAGGGAAAGACGAGGAAAACCATAAAAAGATGAATACATGAGATGCCAATGAGAAGGCCAAATGTCTACAAACCGAAGGATGAGTAAGGATTCTTGTTACACACAGTGAAGTTATTAGGCACCCCGTATGCTTGAGAAACTCGATCTTTCTAGACTGATTCGCTGCTAGAGGTTGAATGAATGATTGCTAAGCCTAGATTGTGCTTTAATCATGTCAAATCAAGACTAGGTGGATGTACAAGATGGTATGCAAAAACTGCGAAGAAATCCACACGAAATGACACTACAAAAAAAATTAGATTTTGCGAGGACAAAGAGCGAGGACTTAGCGATGACATGTCTTCGCAATAATATAACGAGGACATATAGTGGGGATTTTGCGAGGAAGTGTCCTCGCAATAATACAGCGAGTTTTCTGCGAGGATTTTTTCCTCGCAATGTCCTCACTTGCTATTTAGCAAGTGCATAGCGAGGAAATGTCCTCATTAATATCCTCGCTAATTCAGGTATAAAATACCTCGACGCAGGTCGTTTTGCCCCTTTCTTTCTTACCCTAAAAACTCGTTCGCCTCCTCCTCCGCCTCTCCTCTGTCACTCGATCTCCTCCGCCTCCTCGACGGTGCTCCTCCGCAGCACCTCCTTGAAGGTGTGTCCTAGTCCGCCTTCTCCTCCTACTTGTCACCGGATTCGTCAGCGCTGCATCCTCTCGTCGGCATAGGTTTAGCATCCTTTCCCATTGTTTGATGAGTAGTTTGCGAACTGATACTGCATTATTGTGTGTCAGTTGAACAAGAACGGATCAGAATCTCATGTTTGAAATTTTATAAATCAAGATTGTGTCATACTATAGAATAGTCTATTTTTACATCTGTAGATACTGATGATTAGCTAATTTTTTCTTGCAGCTACTACTTTGATTGGACTGCATTTTATCACCACAACCCTTATGACTGTGATTCTTAGGGCAATGGGATATGTTCAGGCATCCCATCTGCCACTATCTGATCTACTAAAATTTGTCCTTTTTGGAAACTTGTCAATTGTTGGGATGAATGTTAGTTTAATGTGGAATTCTGTAGGATTTTATCAGGTTTGTTTAGTTTTTTTTTTGGTGCCGGCTGTCTCTATTTTTATTAAATTATGTACTTTTTAACTTCTATGTGGTGATTATCAGATAGCAAAGCTTTGTATGATTCCAGTCTCCTGTTTGCTGGAAGTAATATTTGACAAGATCTGGTATTCAAGAGACACAAAACTCAGCATACTGGTGGTGCTGATTGGTGTTGCTATATGCACAGTTATTGATGTGAGTGTAAATGCTAAAGGTTTGGTGGCAGCATGCGTAGCAGTTTGGAGTACTGCTTTGCAACAGTATGTAAGTATTCAATTGCTGAAGCAGTTCTCACTTGTGAACGTAATTACACAACAT
>JAMKQA010043147.1:0-12713 GCA_024699735.1 Posidonia australis
GTTTCTGAAGTGATATTTAAAGGATAAAGAGGAGGTAGAAAGCCTACCTCTCAAGATGTTTCCTTCTTGAAATATCAAAGATAAAGGGATCCTTGTTGCTTTGGAAGGACCAAGGAAGCTTTAGGACGCAAAGGAATGCTCCAAAGAACGAAAATATGCTGTTGGAAAGAAGGAGAAACTCGTGCAGGAAACTGGATCAAAATAGAATGGCTGAATTCAGGATTTCTAACCTCTCCCTATGGTTGCCTATGGGTGTCCTTATATAGGATTTTCTCATGGGTAACTCATGGGAATGGGGAGAGCCTCGCAGACGAAAAGCCTGGAAGACTCCATGGCATATTCGTTGCTAAAGGTAGCAGTTATGGGAGGTGGAAAGCCAGCAGCCTGCAGCCTGCAAAGTGGTGTGCGCCAGGGATGTGCGCCGGCTATGGGCGCCATCTATGTGTGCCACCTATGTGTGCCAGGTAGCTGCACTAGCTAAGTGTGCCAGGTAAGTGTGCTAGCTAAGTGTGCCAGGTAGGTGTGTCAGCTAGGTGTGCTAGGTAAGTGCTCTCCCCTACCTATCTGGAGTACTAGTTAGGCTGCGGACTTGCTACGGGTTTGGGTTGGTTCAAGGGTCAGCCCCATCCAAAGCAACAACTAGAGTCCTATCAATGAGTCACCTCAAAATCGGGGTGTCTACAGCAGGATGAAAGTGAGATGGCTGGGTTGTTAGTCCACTAAGGCCCATAAAGCCCATATAGGCCCACAAAGCCCACATAGGTCCATCAAGGCCCATGGAAGCCTACTTAGGCCCATAAAACCCAAATAAATCCATTAAGCCCACAAAGCCTATGAAAACCCACTTAGGCCCATTTAATTCCAATGCCCAAGCAATTCACCTAAGGCCCACTTAAGCTTACTTAGGCCCATCAGGGCCCATTAGGCCCATTGGGCCAATAAAGCCTACTTTGGTCCTTGGGCCCATGAAGGCCCACAATGTGTCGACACATATCTTTTTCCTTTTCGAACCCAACAGTCCATCTTCTCCTCTCCATTTTCAATTTTTTCTTCACTCACTGTTTTTACCATAGCCACTCTTGAACCCATTCCTTCTTCTTCTTCCACCACACTAACACATAAACCATCTCCAAAAGCACCCAACAGCCACTCCTCAATCTCCTCTCATCTCAGCATCCAGCCACCCATCTTTTCCTCACTGATTGCCCAACAACAGCATGATCCAGCTCGAGCCTTTCAAGAACCCAGAGCAACCAGAGCTGCCGGATGAACAAGAGCCACCGTTGATCTCTATCGATGAGCAAGGAGATAGCTTGGAGATAGTAGTTGGGTTTTGTTGGTCTGTTAGGGGAGCGGTTAGTTCGTTAGTTCGTTAGTTAGTTAGCTAGTGGGTTGTTAGCTCTGTTAGGCTCAGTTAGTGGTTGTTACAGTGGCCACCGGTGACCTCCACCTATTAAAGGAGTAGCAGAGGCAGAGGTTTCGAAGGTCTTTTCGCGAAAGGAAAACAAAGAATTCCAGAGCGAGGGAGAATTCCAGAGAGAGAGAGGAGTTCGTAGAGGTGAGAAGCGTGGGTTCAGGCCAAATCCGGTGAGCTACGGGGGTAACGCGCGACGTTAGGCCAGTTACGCCTTCTTCTAGCTTCATTTAGTTTCAATTTTAGATCTCTAGGACTTCCCCTATCTTCCCGTGTCAATTCTGATCAATCCATTGGATTCCTTTAGTCGGAATCAGCCCCCAGGCCTCGTCGAAGCTATTTTCATGTTGCTTAGGTGGGGGGGCTGGTCCAAGGCATGGTCCTGGTCTACGAGAGTCGTCCCTTCCTCCCTTGGTCTTCCTCTTGCTCCTACACTCCTCCGCACGTCGCTCCGCTGCCTCCCTTGGCCACTGCCAGAACCTTGCAGGAATCACGATGTCCCGCCGAAGCCAGAGAAGAAGACAATTCCCAGAGAAGACGCCATGCCTCCAGCCACTCCGCGCCGCTCTGAGCTTCCAAAAACACTCCACGGTGCATCCCAAGTACTCCTAAGCCTTCAGATCCACGCCACATGCCCTGGACAGCAATCGCAGTTGAGATCGCCGGAGAAGAATCGCGTCGACGGTGAGCTTGGTTCGAGGATGGAGGAAGTGCCCCATTCTCGCTTCTGGAAGAGGGGAAGGACTCTTCTCTTTGCCTCCAAGCCTCCTAGATCCCTGAGTGCCGCACCACGACCCTCTTGGAGCTCTCTTCTTCCCCGACGCCGTCGCCAGAGCGCCTCTACGGCGAGGTAGGTGGTAGGCTCACTCCCACCTTTGGATGCTCGATCCAGACCGTTGGATCTCCTCCCCTCCTCTTCTTCTTGATTAGACCACGGGGTAGCTTTTAGTGACTTCTTCGGCGGTTGTCGCTGCCTTTTCTTTTAAAAACAATTTAAAACTTTTTTATTTTAATAAAATTCTGAAACTTTTTGTTTGTTGCATTTAGGTCCTTTTTTTTATTACAAATAGGTCCATTCTTACACTTAGGTCCTTGCTCATTTTTCTAAATTCGTTTGAATAAAGTTTTAACTAAAAATATTGCATTATACTCCCTGAACATTCAAAATAATGTTTTCCAGATTTAAAAGTTTAACGAAAACCTCCAGAGTTTCTTTTCATGCATTTTAATCCAGTATTTTTGCATAAAGGACCCTAAACTCCTCTGAAACCTTCTTTAATGTATTTTTTGCTGGTTAAATTGCATTTAAACCCCTAACCCTCATTAAAATAACACAAAATGCATATTTTCTTTGGTTAATTTGCATTTTAGCCCCTGAACTTTATTGAAAATTATTCTGAATGCATATTTTGCTAGTTAAATTGCAATTTAGACCCTGAACTTCATAGAACTCTTCTGAATACATTGCTTCTTTGGTAAAATTGCATTTTAGTCCCCACACTTTACAGATTTCACACTGAATGCCTGTTTTCTAGGGTAAATTTATTGTATTGCCCCTGAAACTTTCCTGAATCTTTTTCTTGCATATTTTATCCTGAATTTCCACTGAATTGTATGCATGTTATAGTGGCAGAAATGCATTCTAACCTCTAGGAAACATCAATTTGGCCAAAAATGCACATATTTGCACATTTGACCCCAACTTTCTTCATAATTGCATAGAATGTGTTTTCCTATGTATTTTTGATGATTTGGGTTTCAGAATTTCAAATTTACTCAGAATTAGGGTTTTTTGCACAAAGGACCCTGGAATTCGCTTTTTTACACTCACACATGCATTTTGCACATTTTGTCGCACTTTTTCACGCAATTTTTTGCCTTTGCTTCTTTACTCTATGCACTCGTTTCCATCTCTTTTCGAGCTTGGTGTTTTCGCCGTCTCCCGGTTTCTTTCTGATTTTCGCATCTTTAGATTTGATTTGGCTTTCCATCGCACGAGGGTGTACAGTAAAAGGCTTAACAAAGCCGACATGGTCCCGAAATGAGGATTATTTTCACCTTTTTTATTTTCTCAGATTTATCCCAATTTCCGCTGATTCGCGAGATGCTTTCCGAGAATTTCTCGATTTCCATGATTTTTCTCATCGCCCAAGGGTGTACAGTAAAGCAACATTCTCAATGCCTACATTTGTCCCTTAGATTAACATTTTCCCTTTATTTCATTTCTTCTCTTTGATTTGGCATGTTTTCAGTCATCTTTAGCATAATCATTCAGATTAGGCAAGCACACACCCATTAGACCCTTGGCAAGTAGGAAACCTAAAAAGACCAAGTTTTCTCGGGCGCATAGGGGTGTCAAACCCCTTCCCCTTGCGTAACCAGAATCCTTACCCTTTCTCTGGCCCGCATTATTTTGTGCATTTTATCTATTAAGCACGGAGCACACATGTTTTCCGCATCTTGTTTGCTTCTTGGTTTTCATGTGCGTTTGGTTTTCTTTGTCTTTCCATTAAAAGACTAGGTGGCAACTCCTTTCCTTATCCTTTCTTATCTTCCGTTGGTGTTTCCGAGTCTAGTCTTCTTCTTCGGATTCACCATCTTCGCCGTGACCATATCTGGTCTCCTCGAGTGCTTCCACGCACCCAGTAGGGGAGAGCCGTGCAAGGTTCCACTAACATAGTCACAGGAACTGGTGACTCCGCTGGGGATAACCAGATTCTAGCTTTCGTTCTGCTTTCGTTACTTGTCTTTGGTCTGTATACATTTTGCTTGCTTGCTTATTCCGTTAGCTTGTAAATATTGGACTGAACATGCTTTTTTGCCTTTTTTACATTGTTGCTATGCCACCGTACATGCACATGACTTAAGTCATGCTTTGTTTGTCGATACTTACTTTTATACACCTACTTGTGAGCACCATACTAGCACATGCCATGTTCATGCCTTTTGTTTGACTTGTTTGGATGCCATGCTTGTGTGTTTTTCCTTTTATTTGAATTTGCCATGGTTAGGAGAGTAGAGACATGTTTGCCTCCCTATCTGGTTAAAATAAAACACACAAACTCAGATGAACAAATAATAAGGCATAACTAGAGACAAATGCTCATAAATCCACAGAATGAATAATTCTTTGGTTAATTTGCATTTTAGCCCCTAAACTTCTCTAAACTCTTCTGAATGCATATTTCTCTAGTTAATTTGCATTTTAGCCCCTAAACTCTTCTGATATCATTTTGAATGCATATTTTGCTGATTAATTTGCATTAAAACCCCCTGAACTTTACTGAAACTCTTCTAAATGCATTGATTGTTTGGGTAAATTGCATTTTAGCCCGTACACTTTACAGATTTCACACTGAATGCCTGTTTTCTAGGGTAAATTTACTGAATTGCCCCTGAAACTTTCATGGATCCTTTTTCTTGCATATTTTACCCTGAATTTCCATTGAATCGCCTTAAATGCATGTTTTAGTGGCAGAATTGCATTTTAACCCCTAAGAACCTTCAATTTGACTAGAAATGCACATATTTGCACATTTGACCTTAGAATTCTTCATAATTGCATAGAATATGTTTTCCTATGTATTTTTGATGATTTGGGCTTCAGAATTTCAGTTTTCATTCAAAATTAGGTTTTTTACACAAAGGCCCCTAGAATTCGTATTTTTACACTCACACATGCATTTTGCACATTTTGTCGTACTTTTTCATGCAAGTTTTCTTACCTTTTCTTCCTTACATTGCGCATGCATTTCAAGCTTGTTTCAAGCTTGGTTTTCTCGTTGTTTCCCAGATTTCTCTCGCTTTTCATGTTTTTAACTTGATTTGGTTTTCCATCGCCCGAGGGCATACAGTAAAAGGCTTAACAAAGCCGACATGGTCTCGAAATGAGGATTATTTTCTCCAATTTGATTTTCTTGGATTTATCCAAATTTCCACTGATTTGCGAGACGCTTTATGAGAATTTCTCGATTTTCATGATTTTCCTCGTCGCCCAAGGGCATACAGTAAAGCGACATTCTCAATGCCTACATTTTTCCCTTGGATTAACTTTTTCCCTTTGTTTCATTTCTTCTCTTTGATTTGGCATGTTTTCAGTCATCTTTAGCATGAGCATTCTGATTAGGCAAGCATACATCCATTAGACCCTTGGCAAGTAGGAAACCTAGAATGACCGAGTTTTCCCGGGCGCATGGGGGTGCCTAACCCCTTTTTCATGCGTAACCAGAATCCTTACCTTTACTCTAGCCCATATTCATTTTTCCATTAGGCACGGAGCAAACATGTTTTCTACATCTTGTTTGCTTCTTGGTTTTTTTGAGTGTTTGTTTTTCCTCGTCTTTCCATTAAAAGACTAGGTGGCGACTCCTTTCCTTATCCTTTCTTATCTTCCCTTGGTGTTTCCGAGTCTAGTCTTCTTCTCCGGATTCAACATCTTCGCCGTGACCATATCGGGTCTCCTCGAGTGCTTCCACACACCCGGTAGGGGAGACCCGTGCAGGGGTCAACCGGCATGGTCATAGGAACTGGCTTTGTGGGCCTTGGTGGGTTGTTACGGCAGCCGTGGACCTCACCTATAAAAGGAGGTGAACAGAGAGGAATTGAAGGAAAAAAAAGGGATGGGTGAGATCCCAAAGCTCAGAGTTACTCCGCCGTGCTGCTCTGAGCGCTCTAGCCTACCCCAGCGCCTTCCTCAACAAGCTCCGATCACCCACTCCACAACCAGACTATGTACGCTCTTCTCTGGCCTCAATTATTGTTAGAAATACTCTCCTAGGTCTCCCATTATCTTCCTGGTTTGATTCTAGTAGATCCAGAGGTATCCTCTGATTGGAATTGAGCTCCTAGGCCTCACTGGAGTGATATTCTGGTGGCCCAGGTGGGGGCGCGAATCCACTAGCTGATTCGAGCCCCATGGCCTTGGATCTTCTTCCCTAGACCACCGTCCTGCTTTTCAACTCCTCCGCATGCTGCTCCATTGCATCCCAAGGCCACTGCCAGAAGATCGCCGTTGACGCCGTTTTGTCACTAGAGCCGAAGAAGAAGATTGTTCCCGGAGAAGACGCCACGCCTCTAGCCACTCTACGCCCTTACGAGCTTCCAGAAATGCTCCACGGTGCATCCCAAGTACTCCTAAGCCTTCAGATCCATCCCACATGCCCTGGACAACCGTCATAGTCGAGATTGCCGTAGAAGAATCACGTCAACGACGAGCTTGGTTCGAGGATGGAGGAAGTGCCCCATTCTCGCTTCTGGAAGAGGGGAAGGACTCTTCTCATTGCCTCCAAGCCTCCTGGATCCTTAAGTGCCAGGCCACGACCTTCCTAGAGCTCTCTTCTTCCTCGACGCCGTCGTTGGAGTGCCTCGACGGCGATGTAGGTGGGGGGCCACTCCCACCGTTGGATGCATGATCCAGACCATTGGATCTCCTCTCCTCCTCTTCTTCTTGCTTCTCGTGGGGTCTGATCTTAGATCAGACCACGGGGTAGCTTTCAGTGGCCTCTCTGGCAATGGACGACAGCAGAGCTTCGTCGCCTATGGCCGTCGCTACCTTTTCTTTTAAAAACAATTTAAAATAGTTTTATTTGAATAAAACTTCTGTAACTTTTTGTCTGTTGCACTTAGGTCCTTTTCTTTATTGCAAATAAGTCCTTTTCTGACAGTTAGGTGCTTAATCATTTTTCATAAATCGTTTGAATAAAGGTTTCACTAAAAATATTGCATTATGCTCCCTGAACATTCAAAATAATGTTTTCCAGGTTTAAAAGTTTAACAAAAAACCCCCAGAATTTCTTTTCATGCATTTTAATCCAATATTTTTGCATAAAGGACCCTAAACTTCTTTGAAACCTTTTTGAATACATATTTTGCTGGTTAAATTACATTTAAACCCTTGAACCTCATTAAAATAACACATAATGCATATTTTCTTTCGTTAATTTGCATTTTAGCCCCTGAACTTCTCTGAACTCTTCTAAATGCTTTGATTCATTGGGTCAATTGCATTTTAGCCCCAACACTTTACAGATTTCACACTGAATGCCTGTTTTCTAGGGTAAATTTACTGAATTGCCCTCTGAAACTTTCATGAATCGTTTTCTTGCATATTTTACCCTGAATTTCCACTTAATTGCATTAAATGCATGTTTTAGTGGCAGAATTGCATTCTAACCCCTAGGAAACATCAATTTGGCCAGAAATGCATATATTTGTACATTTGACCCCAGATTTCTTCATAATTGCATAGAATGTGTTTTCCTATGTATTTTTGATGATTTGGGCTTCATAATTTCAGTTTCTATTCAGAATTTGGGTTTTTTGCACAAAAGCCCCTAGATTTTTCATTATCACACTCGTACATGCATTTGCAATAAAGAAAAGGGCCCAAGTGCAATAGATAGAAAGTTATAGAAGTTTTATTAAAATAAAACTATTTAAATTGTTTGATAAAGAAAATGACAACGGCGGCCGTCGGCGACGGAGCTCCGCTGTCAATGACCGTCGGAGAGGCAATCAGAGGCCCATAAAGCCCACATAGGTCCATCAAGGCCTATGGAAGCCTACTTTGGTCCTTGGGCCCATGAATGCCCACAATGTGTCAACACATATCTTTTTCCTTTTCCAACCAAACAACCCATCTTCTCCTCTCCATTTTCATTTTTTTCTTCACTCACTGTTTTACCACAACCACTCCTGAACCCATTCCTTCTTCTTCTTCCACCACACTAACACATAAACCATCTCCAGAAGCACTCAACAACCACTCCTCCATCTCCTCTCATCTCAGCATCCAGCCACCCATCTTTTCCTCACTATTGCCCAGCAACAGCCCGATCCAGCTCGAGCCCTTCAAGAACCTAGAGCAACCAGAGCCACCGGATGAACAGGAGCCGCCGTTGATCTCTGTCGGCAAGCAAGGAGACAGCTTGGAGACAGTAGTTGGGGTTGTTAGTCCGTTAGAGGAGTGTTTAGTTCGTTAGTGAGATAGTTAGGTAGTTAGGTTGTTAGGTCTGTTAGAGAGTGAGTGGGTTGTTACAGTGGGTCACTGGAGGTTTTCCACCTATAAAAGGAGTAGCAGAGGTAGTGGTTTGGGGGTCTTTTTGAGAGAGAAAAACAGAGAATTCTAGAGCGAGGGAGAATTCCAAAGAGAGGGAGGAGTTCGCAGAGGTGAGAAGCGTGGGTTCAGGCCATCTCCGGCGAGCTACGGAGGTAATGTGCGATGTCAGGCCAAGTACGCCCTCTTCCAGCTTCATTTAGTTTCAATTTTAGATCTCTCAGGACCTTGCAGGAGTTGCACCGTCCCGTCGTCGCTGGAGAAGACGACTGCAGTTAGAGAAGACGCCACTCCTCTAGCCTCTCCATGCTGCTCCGAGCCTTCAGGAAGCTTCCACGATGCGCCCTTAGCACTCCAGAGCCCTTGGAGCTGAGCCACGACCCCTGGAACACGCTCGCGACCTCACTCGCTGGAGAAGAGGACGTCGACGACCAGTCGAAGCCCCTTCCACGTCATCATCCACAGTTCGAGCTCCTAAGAAGGGAGAAGGCTCCTATCAACGTGCCAAAGCCTCCACAACATCTGGATCGCCGCGTCGTAGCTCAAGCAGTGCCTCTTCTTCCCTGATGCCATCACAAGAGTGCCTCGATGGCGAGGGGGATTGGTTGCTCTCTCTAGCCATTGGATCTTCTCCCCTCCTCTTCTTCTTGCTTCCCATGGGGTCTAATCTTAGATCAGACCGTAGGGAAAGCCTCTAATTGCCTCTTCGACGGTCATCGACAGCGGAGCTCCCTCGCCGACGGCCGTCGTTGTCATTTTCTTTTAAAAAAATTAAAAACATTTTTATTTTAATAAAATTCTGAAACTTTCTATTTGTTGCATTCAGATATTTTTTTTATTACAATTAGGTCCTTTTCTTACACTTAGGTCCTAAATCATTTTTCATAAATCGTTTGAATAAAGTTTTAACTGAAAATATTGCATTATGCCCCTTGAGTATTCAAAATAGTGTTTTCTAGGTTTAAAAGTTTAACAAAAACCGACAGAGTTTCCTTTCATGCATTTTAATACAATATTTTTGCATAAAGGAACCTAAACTTTTTTGAAACCTTTATGAATGCATATTTCTCTGGTTAAATTGCATTTTAGCCCCTGTATTCTTCTGAAACTCCTCTGAATGCATATTTCTTTGGTTAAATTGCATTTTAGCCCCTGAATTTTATTGAAAATCATTCTAAATGCATATTATTCTAGTTAAATTGCATTAAAACCCCTATACTTCACAGAAACTCTTCTGAATGCTTTGATTCATTGGGTAAATTGCATTTTAGCCCCCACACTTTATAGATTTCACACTAAATGCCTATTTTCTAAGGTAAATTTATTGAATTGCCCCTAAAACTTTCTGAAATTTTCATGGATCCTTTTTCTTGCATATTTTACCCTGAATTTCCACTGAATTGCTTTAAATGCATGTTCTAGTGGGAGAATTGAATTTTATCCCCTAGGAACCTTCAATTTGACCAAAAATGCACATATTTGCACATTTGACCCCAGCTTTCTTCATAATTGCATAGAATGTGTTTTCCTATGTATTTTTGATGATTTGGGCTTCAGAATTTCAGTTTTACTCAGAATTAGGGTTTTTTGCACAAAGGCCCCTGGAATTCGCTTTTTTACACTCACATGCATTTTGCACATTTTGTTGCACTTTTTCACGCAATTTTCTTGCCTTTGCTTCTTTACTTTGTGCACTCTTTTCCATCTCTTTTCGAGCTTGGTTTTCTCGCCGTCTCCCAGTTTCTTTCTGATTTTCGTATCTTTAGATTTGATTTGGCTTTCCATCACACGAGGGTGTACTGTAAAAGGCTTAACAAAGCTGACATGGTCCCGAAACGAGGATTATTTTTCCATTTTTGATTTTCTCAGATTTATCCCAATTTCTGCTGATTCGTGAGACGCTTTCCGTGAATTTCTTGATTTTCACAATTTCCCTCATCGCCAAAGGGTGTATAGTAAAGTGGCATTTTCAATGCTTACATTTTTCCCTTGGATTAACTTTTTCCCTTTATTTTATTTTTCTCCTTGATTTGGCATGTTTTCAGTCATCATTAGCATGAGCATTTAGAATAAGAAAGCACACATTTAATAGACCATTGACAAGTAGGAAACCTAGAAAGACTGAGTTTTCTCGAGAACATGGGGGTGCCAATCCCCTTCCCCATGCGTAACCAGAATCCTTACCCTTTCTCTGGCCCGCATTAATTTGTGCATTATATCCATTAGGCACGAAGCACACATGTTTTCTGCATCTTGTTTGCTTCTTGGTTTTTTTGTGTGTTTGGTTTTCCTTGTCTTTCCATTAAAAGACTAGGTGGCGACTCCTTTCCTTATCCTTTCTTATCTTCCCTTGGTGTCTCCGAGTCTAGTCTTCTTCTCCAGATTCACCATCTTCGCTGTGACCATATGGGGTCTCCTCGAGTGCTTCCATGCACTCGATAGGGGAGAGCCGTGCAGGGTTCCACCGGCATGGTCACAACGGGCCTCCAATTCCATTAGGACCAGAGCTAGTGTGTTTGATGAAGTGGGTATTAGCATCTTTTGAACCAGGTCTGGCTTTGGTCTAGCTAGCAAACAAACATATGGTGAGGTGGATTGCATGGGAGGTTTAGTAGCTAAGTGCCTCGACTTGGCAGTTAGTTGAATCATGTTGACTGTAGAACTGGAAGCTTCAACAAAGGATTGGTAAGTTGATGAGGAAAAGGATCTAAGATGTCATGAATAAGAAGAGAAGGGTCAAGCAATGAGGGTGCAAACTCAACAGAAGAAATGAGATGAACTCTTGAAGTTCCAATTGTGTGCTCAGGCAAGGGCCAGTTGACTATATTGTTATGTGTAGATGCAGAAGAATGGGGTGTCGATGTAGCTGGCGCAGACTCTGCCTCAGGTGTGTTGATGACGATTACCTTCTAGTCAATTAAGTCCTAAATTACGTTCTGGAGTGTATAACAGTTATCTGTAGAGTGGCCCATGGCTCTATGGAAACTATAGAATGAATCCACTTTAAACCATTGTGGAAGTGGGTTTGATGGTGGGCGAATTTCCGTAAGTCTTAGGAGTGATGCAACTTTGGGGAATACGACACTCAGTGGCTCAACTAGAGGATTGTAAACCTCTCAGGCTGTCATGGTCGCCTTAGTCCTAGGTTGTGCCCTTGCATTGCCGGTGTAGGCTGGTATACTAGCTGAGCGATGGTGATGATTTGTGGTGTGCGTGGTGCCCTAGGTGTAGGAATATAAACCACCTGATTCTATTCTGGCAAGCTCACCACACTAACTGGCATAATAGGAGCTCCTACATATGCCACGACATTCTTGGTAGTGTCCTTCATCCGTGAATATCCGGTGTTAGATCCAATGCTATCGCCATTGCTGTTGCTAGTTCCTCCGTTGTGATTCGAAGCTATGGTCTGCTTGCTTAATGCTGCTAATACAGGAAAACTTCCACTATGCAATGAGCTCTTGACTTGAGTGCCAGCTTTGATCAGGGATGCAAAAGTGTAAATGGGTTGAATGCTTAGTAGGGCCCTTGTGGCTGGCTACACTCCTCGGATTATCATTTCAATAGACTCTTCATCAAAGGGTCTATCGCAAACCTATGAAGTGAGGGCTCGCCAGTGCTCGACATACTCCCCGAACAACTCGTGGGGCTTCTGCTTTGTTGCGACTAGGTCCTTGTGCTTTGGGACCATGTGTAGACACCCCAATTTTACCAATCTTGCAGGAGGGGTCTGTTGGCTGAGTTCAAACCCTAACCTAGGCCTTTTAGTTCATGGGGACCCAATTGGGCCCAGGAAGGCCCATTTAGGCCCATTAAACCTTGGTTGAGCCCATTTGGGCCCATCACATCATTTCAAGCCTATTGGACTTCATGCAAGCCTATTTGAGCCCTTTTGGCCATTTTGGACCCAATTAGCCCAATCGGGGCCCATGTGTGCCCACCAGGCCCACATAGGTCCATTGAACCCAATTTAGGTTCATTTAGCCTTATTAAACCTAATTAGGCTCATGCATTATATTTTGAACTCACACAAGAATTTTGGGCCCAAATGGACCCATGTCGGCCCACATAGGCCCACATAGGCCCATTAGAGCCCATGGTTGCCATTTGAATCCTAATTAAATCAATTTGACTTTTTGAAAACTTATTAGGACTCATTTAGTCTTTTTGAGCCCCTTTAGATCACTAGAAACACATTTGGCTCATTTTGGGCCTATGTGGGCCCACAAGGCCCACAGAGGCCCA
>JAMKQA010043160.1:0-19608 GCA_024699735.1 Posidonia australis
TTTTCTCAATGGTAGCTCGATGTTGCTCAATGGATGCTTTTCCAATGCTGGTACGGGGTCCTATTTATAGCCGTAGGAGCGCCTCGTTCTGTGTCTAATGACTAGAAAACGGTCATAAACAACTAGTTGAACGGTATACCGTTTTGACCATGGTATGTCGGAAAAGCTCTTTATTTTTCTTTTCACGAGCAAAACGGTTTGCCGATTTTTGGGACGGTATGCCGTTTTTGATTTGCTTTCATTCCTTTTTCTCTTCTGTTCCGGAGTGCCGCTGCATCTTCCGATTTTTCCTGAAACGGTATGCCGTTCTATCCACGGTATGCCGTTTTTGGTTTAACTTAGATTTTTGCGGAGTTCCAAAATATATTCTGATTTGCGCTGGACTGATCTGTCACTCTTGATGTTGGTATGTCCTTTTTGATTTCAAGATAATGCACTTATATCTTTTTCAAGTTTTAATATTTATGAAAAATATGCACAAGTAAATAATCATCAAAATTCATGTAATATTTCTAATAACACTTGCTTCCTCGACGTGGTGTGCTGCGTTGTCTTAGGTGGGATGTGTGATAGTTGACCGTTTTGAGCGGTCACTCACGTGTGCTAGTTGACCGTTTTGAGCGGTCACTCACGTGTGCTTTATTTTGTGTGTTTTGGTAGGTACAGTATAGTAGTTGTCGATTGCTAATGCATATATGAGGAGTTACGTTACCACACATCAGGGATTCTAGTTTTGCTTCTGTCGAGTGTACTTAAATTGCATAATTGGTGAAATTGTTAGACAATAATAATAAAATGAAAAAAATTATAGTTAGGTTGAGTTGTAGCGACTTGAAGGTTGTTACAAGGACGGATTCTTTGCATTACCGTGAATATATCATATTACAGGTGTACTCTAGTATTATTAGACTATTTACACGTAAATCATTATAATTATTCTGTATATTTGAATTCAAATCAGATTTAAATTCATAAGAATAAATATATTATTTTGAACAATAAAAGTAATGTTAAAATCTATATGAAACTCAATTGTATATTCTTTAGATTTTATATTTATAATATCATAACTATTGTATCTCGGCGTAGGTAGAATCAAGATTATATATTTAAAATCTATTCCAAAATCATGTCAAACCAAAGGATAATATATCTGTATTTCTTACGTGACCCTCACACAATATTCCACCTTGATTCATCCTCTATCGTATCTTACAGATCAAAATTCAAAATCCCTCGTCGACCTCGCTCTATTCTGTTCACGCCCCTTCTTCCCCTCCGTTTTCCTCTCGTTTTCCTCTCAGAGTAAGAGCTGAAGCTGACCGGTGTCGCCGTCGCACTCCGGGAAAAGGGTACGGATTTCTCTTCCTCCCCCGTTCCATCTCTTTACTTCCTCTCCCCCAATCTGCACTCGACACCGCTCTTTTCTTCGGTTCCCGTTCGTCAGTTTGGCACACCAGGTTGTCTCTATTTTGGTCATTGTAGAGTTCCACCACTCGTTTGTAGTTTGTTCTGTTGGATCTCGTTAGCAGGCGGCTTTTGTTTAGCTCAACAAGTAGGACTCCGCAAGTGAAGGGAGAAATATTGAATCTTTAATTCTACACCAACTTAATAGACCATGGAAACTATCGTTCAAGCTTGTGGGCTTACAGGAAAAAATGTTTTTTTTGGTCACGAGTTGGTGCCTTTTGTTGTCTAATCAGCAGTTTGAAAAAACCCAAAGATGATCGTCGATCTTACTTTATTTTCTAGAGGTCTTAAAGATAGGTTAGAGACCATTATTACAACTGGTCTTACTGGGTTACCTACAGGAGTTGATGTTGTTTGCGCCTGTGTAGGTGACTCAGTACGACTATGTTCCCTTCTAGTATACACATGCTCATCCATGTATGTTGTTGGAGTTTTTCTTCTTAGCATTAGTATCTTGTGCAGTAGTTAAAATTTTAAAATGTTCTTTTTTAACTTTCCTTTAATGTCTAATGACCATAAGATAGTCACTTTAGGGTGTCTAAATTTTTCCAAAAGGGACCAAAGCCATAACAAGAAGAATTGTTTTTCCTTCGTCATTTATGATGCAGAAACTGGAGTAACGATGGAAATTGACAAATGTTTTCAGGTTCCTTCATCTTGTATAGATATTTGCATAAGAGGTGCATCCTTCAGCAGAATGCCTATTGAAGGAACTTCTGCTCGAACAAGACCTTTCAGTTTTGAGGAAGTGATGTTAAGAAGGAAAAACAAGGAAGTTGCAGCTGATGCAAAAGAGGGAGCTTTCAAGCCAAGAGAACACTATGAAAAAAATGCTATTGGTGGTGGCTTTAATCAAACAGATGACGTCCATAAGCTCGTAATGGACATGGAAGACAAAGGGAAAGAAGGCTCCAGAAAGACAGAAGAAATTACAAGTAAGAAGGGAGAACATCATTCAAAGGGTAGATATAAAGACAAAAATGATTTAGATAATGACACTGAAGTGAAACACAGATATCATAAGAGCAGTGGTGATAAACAAAGCAAGAACAATACAAAGAATCGTCATGGGAGTAGAACTGATGATAGGTCCAAAGCTGAATTTGAAAAAGAATCCCGAAAGAAACGTTCCAAAGATGTGATGACAAAGGATAAGGATATGGAGAAGCATAGAGATTATGAAAGAAAGCTGAAAAGAATTCACCACACTGTAAGTGATGCAAAATTTAGATCCGAATTAGATAGATCGAATTTTAAGAGGACTGACCAAAGCAAATTGCAAGAGTTTGAATATTCTGAAAGAGGTCGGAGGCATGAAGCATCAAAAAGTAAAAGCCGAAGATCAAGGAGTCGACAGCGTTATCACAAAAGAGAAAAGTCAATTTCACTCTCACCTAGACCACACAAACGATCCTACCATGAGGAATCCTCATCTCACTTTAGAGGTAGATCAGGAAGACAGTATTCTGATACTGACAAGTATAGAACATCTTGGAGTGGTGGGTATGACAATCGGCATTACCAACATCATGGCAGTGGACTTGGTGGCTACTCTCCAAGAAAGAGAAGAATCAAGAATACTTCTAAGAGTCCATCACCCATGACTGGCTCCCCAGGGAAAAAAGCTACAACCTGGGATCAGCCTCCTGCTGGTTCTTTGCCTGCTAACATCCAGTCAGCATCAACAAATGCAGAAAACTTTCAATCTCATCACATTACGCAAAATGTATCAAAAATTCTACCAGCACCTTCAGCTAACACTACAGAAACAGTATCGAATACATCAGCCGATTCCATTCAACTAACTCAAGCAACACGTCCTATGAGGAGGCTCTACATAGAAAATTTACCTCTGTCAGCTTCTGACAAGAGTATGACTGAATGGCTCAATGGAGTTTTGTTATCCTCTTCTGGTGGCCAGCCTCAGGGAACTCCATGCATCAGCTGTATCGTAAGTGACACTTTCAACTAGTTAATGATCCCATGAATCAGTGCATTCTGTTCATCATACCTGAGGCAAACTTTCCAATATAATTTGTTCAACACAATGTTTGACAGATAAATAAGGAAAAGTCTCAGGCCGTTGTTGAGTTCCTTACACCAGAAGACACTACAACTGCACTTTCTTACAATGGCAAATCTTTCTCTGGATCTATTCTGAAAATCAGACGCCCTAAAGACTTCATTGATATGACAGTAAGAATGCCTTTAGAATCAATCCTTTATGGCTTTAACCTATCAGTGCCTTTGATAT
Source organism: Posidonia australis (assembly GCA_024699735.1). Taxonomy (NCBI): domain Eukaryota; kingdom Viridiplantae; phylum Streptophyta; class Magnoliopsida; order Alismatales; family Posidoniaceae; genus Posidonia; species Posidonia australis. Next base: position 3,725 of record JAMKQA010043160.1, read on the forward strand.
TGCTTATCTGAAATAATTTGAATTCTTTTTTCATTAGTTAGAATTGGCAAAGAACAACTCATTCCTTCTTTGACTTTAAATAGCAGTATCTCTAGGAGTCCCTCATACGTATCTTAAGGTGTAAACATTGTGCTCTTTTTTATTTATTACAGAAATTAGATTCGTTTAACTAAAAGCATGGTAATGACAATACTTTCTACTTTGTTGTAAAGAAGCAGGCTGACCATATTGGGAGTTTAAAGTACTTAACAAATTGGAGACATTTAGATTCCTTGCATGTGACAAGAGAAGCAAATGTTGAAATCATAATAATTTGGACTGCAGAGATGCGTAAACCGTCTTATTCTTATGTTATGGTTTATTTTTTGTTAATTAGGAATGTACCACAATCTAGCCGAAAAAGGAAATTATGGATGGACCACTACTGTTTGATTGGTCGAACCTATATTCCTGGTGACTCTTCAGCAGTTCTATATTCAGAGATTTCCCATGTTTTTAGATGGACAGGAGTTTAATAGCTAGAATTTAAGGTTTTAAAAATGATTATTGTAAAACTAACTTATTCTTTGGCTGAAGCCTAGAATCCTTACATTTTATTTACTATCTCTTTTGTCTGAATTTCTTCATTTAAAAATATTTGAGGAAGAAGAAACTGCTCTTTCACTTTACATAGATGTAGAGTACAAACTATGCTTCTGTAGCAAATGTCTGAACTAATATAAAAATAGGCAACATGTCTCATGCTGTCTTTAAAGGGTAACTCTTGAATCCTTGACAATTTGTTGGGGCCCTATCTATCATAAATTTGATTTTTTTTCTTTTCGAATTAGTTAAATTTAGAGTAAGCTAAATAATTGGGAATAAATGGTTTTACCTGAGTGTTTAAATTTCAATAAAAAATAAGAGTCCATGCACTTGCAACTCATGATCACATACCAGATACTTGGCATTTGATGCCCATTTTCTTTTGTTGCCAATTAAAGAACTTGGACATTAAAAAGTCAAGTTGTCTTGAAGATTGCATGGGAAAGATATTGACGACTAGGGATATTTGTCATTGTTGAATGATCCAAGTATTGACATTTTAAGATATAACTATTAACTTATTGTTCAAGTATACTTGTTCTTACTGTGTCATGTTGGTGACATGCATATTTTGGCAAGCATATGCTTATTTTGTATTCATTATCTTTATGTGTGGGGGTAATTTGTGACCAAAACTGGAACCAAGTTGCACCAATGGATTCTTCCATCTTTTTTTTCTCCTGCTACAAAAGTCTAAAAATGCATGGTTGTTAAAGTTGTATCGTAACCTTTGTTTTTAATTATAAAAAAGGAAAGAAAGTTGAAATTACTAGTTTTGCTTTCCCATCTAGTGTTTTGAAGATGGGTCACCAAGCTAAACCTAGGCTAGTTGTACTGTTTCCAAGATTTAAATATCCTAACAATCAAGGAATACCTGGTTGATAAAGTGGCTTTTCCGCACAATAAGGAAGAAAACAGCAAAGGGTTGTCTTAATGGCTTAGGTCTTCTTCAATTTGGCTTATGGTGCAGTTCTCATTGGAATCATATTTTAACTAATAAAGGATGTCTAAGAATACCTTTGATGCCTTTTGGTTGTCTTTGTTATGGACTATGTGTGGAAAACTGATGTTTCCAAAATTTGCGAAATTTATAACTTATTTTCTTTTCATTCCTTGTAATCCCAAGTTGTTTCCTTGTTTCTACACTTCTTTGTTCTATTCAAGGATTCTCATTTCATTTGTAGTATGACTAAGAGAATGAGCATGCTTTGGTGGGTGACTTAAACCAGTGTTGTATGGGCATATAGTTTACAGGCTTTTGAAGAAACATTCAAATAACTGCCAAAAAAAAAAGAAACGATTAATGAACTCAACTTAAAAATAAAAGAACTTGAAAATACCTGCAACTAAAGAAGAGAGCACTATATTTGACCACAAGTCCACAACTACTATGTTCAATAGTAGATCTAGTATCTTTTGGTCAACCTAGTTGCTGTCAACTTGGGTGTTTACAGATTTAACAAGTTCCACAATGCAGAGTTTGCTTGCATGTATACTTTGTGGCCAAATCTAGTCCTTTCCCCATTGCTTCATCTAGTGTTCTACATAATTTTCAGTTGGTATGTTTTATGATAATGGCTATACACTTAAATTCATATGTTGGTTGGTTGTGCATATGATTTGTTAGACACTTCGTTGGGAATTATTATCTCCTTCTAGGGTTATACTATATCTCTTGTAAGGGATATGGAATTTTGTGTTTTTTTCTTTGGTTTTGTTTATAAACTTCTGATTTTGCATAAATATGATACAGCCAGTTTTTACAATTATAGGATGTGTCTCATGGCTAATTAGTATTTCCTCCACATTGTTATAGATATAATTTTATATCGAAGGATCATCTAGATCTAGTTATCACCAAGTTATGGTCATCTTGAATACAGCTAGACGAAACAAGTTGACTTTGTAGTTATTAGGGGAAGCATTGAAAGAGGGTAAGAAAGTAACCATGTTGTATACCTTCATTTAGCATCACCATTGCTTTTGAGAGGAGTGCAGGTACACCAAATAGGCAACAACATTTAGTGGGAACAAGTCCATTCCAGGAAAAAGGTGCTTTACCCTTATAGTTGCACTTAAGCTATGATTCCAATGAGAAATGTGCTGAAAGCTTGATCTAGAAAGGCTAAACTATCAATATTACTAATTTAATACACTAGATGTTACTTTCTTTGTACTGAAACACTTGGGTTGTGTGGTGGTAATCATGGCTAAGTCTATCTTGGTGGTTACTCACTCTGTTTCTAAACATATTTAAGAAGTGAGGGAGTTTCTCTTGGTGTTTTCTTGACAAAATGTGAATTATCTCTTGCTAATTGGAAAGCCTTGCACATAGAGATTTTTGGATCTCATTCATGTTTCCATCAGCTGTATTTTCAGTTTAGTTAATTTGTTTTCTGCAAGGCATAATATGCTTCTTATATTAGATGAAGTGTTGTCTGACATCATGTTGGAATCTCTCTTAAATAGGGTGTTTGTATTGGGTGTGTCATAATTCACGTTCAGGATGCTGACAAAGCGAGGACCTGTTAAAGCAGACTTTCAGGTCTAGTGCAACGTTGATGTGGTAGCAGCCTATTTGCATTGACTTTCAGTGATCAGTCAAAATGATAACAGATGCACTGATGGCACTATGGTGCCATTCCCAATAAAATTATTAAGGATCCACCTACTTGGTTCATTGAGGGTCTTTGTTGTTTACTTGAGGATTATGGAGTGCTTGCCTTTTATACTTGGATCTTGATATCTTTGACAAACTTCAATGGGACTCATATAATGGTACAATGCTCTGTTAGCTTACTGTTACAAAAGTTGTCTTACCTTTGATGGCAGTTGCATTGTTTTTTCTTGTGTAGCTTGGGCTGGATATCTAATTAAGACTTAAAATGGTATTTTACCATGTCCATAGTCTGCAACTTGCAGTAATCTAATCAGCGACATATGATTTCTTTGTCTATATGCTGCATCATTTTGTTGAAATGCCATTCATAGTTCGGATGGGTGATTCTCAGTAATAAATTTTTTTAGTCAGTTAATTTATTGTTCTCTTTCCTTCTCTCACAAAGTAGGACAAATGGAGCTGTTTATTTTATTGAGTTTGAACATTTTAATTGTTTGAATTAGGCATGTTGATGTTTGACTTTTTTTGTATTGCTTAATGTTTTTATTTTTTTTGCAGTAGTTACTTTTTAACGAGCATCTGTTATGACCTATGAATGCAAAAGTATACATTGTAGCACTTACCGTTTGGTGAAAGTGAAATGGTTTAATTGTTGTTTTTTTAATTATATATATGAGAAGTTTAAAATGAAACTGGTGTGTTCCCTTCCCTGTGTAGCCTTCACATTATGTTACTGGTTTAAATAACTAAATGAGTCATGACAGATGAGTGAAATATACAACAAAAACAATGAACATACCTTAATCCCATTATTTGGGGTTGGCAACATGAATCCTTTCTCTCCATTTCTTCTATCAAGCATCATTTGTTAAATTATGTATCTAGACAAGTGAAGTACAAGCAATAGAAATTTGATTGTCCTCTGTCAGTTCAGTTTTCACCAATATAATGTGCTGGTTTATACTGCATGGTTGCTGGTTGCATAACGATGATTTATTTGCTTGCCGTACCCTGTCAAAAACCAGCATTGGAAAGGGTAAAGAGGTTAAAGTTCATGACATTTTATTGTTTTCAAAATAGTAATCTATCAGCTATTCTATCATGTAAGTGCTTTCTGTCCGAAGCACTGAAAAGACCTGCCTCTAAAATATAGGTTTCTTATGTACATCATCATTTGTTTTGAGGTGAATTAGTTGTTATGATGATAGTGGTGTCATCTTATGCATCATTCTTCTTTATTTATATGAAATATGCAATTCTTCATTATTGATATAAACTTTTAATTCCATTTCTCTTGACTAAGGGGATTAATTTAATCCAGCGAATCCCCTAAAAACCAATTCCATCCTTAAGTTATTAATAGGTGCCTCTCTTTTGTCCCACTAGAATAGTCTTTATTCTATTCCCTAGCTATCCCATGATCTTTTTTAAATTACTCGTTGTGCTTACCTAACTTTTGTAACTCAAATAAGCTGCAGAGAAGGCCTTTGGTGATTGTTAGATGTGAATGGAAAATTTTAATTTGAGGAATTCTATAGTTGCTGAAGTGGCTATATATCTGGGGTGGAAGTAATTTGATGCAAAACAACTTAACTGCCTGCAACTTTTTATATTTTGGGTAGGAGAGTGACCACTGCCTTTAAGGTCCCATTCTGATTGTCATAAGTCATGCAATTTCACTAGTGAACATGCTAGAGTTCATACATTATGTGTTCCTAGATGTGACTGTAACATTATCATATTGCTAAACGAATTTCTTTTGCCCCACTATTGAGGTTTATTCGTTAATGGTTCTTTTGGGGGCGTACAGGTGTAAATGTTTGCAATAGTACGTATTGAATGGAAACAAAATGGTAAAGTACTTTGCATAAAGATAGTTGAGTACTATTGGATAAAGACATTGAGGGTGCATAACATTCATCTAGTAAAGCATTCAAAATTTTGAATATAAACTGACATGGCTGGTAGAAGTAATAAATTGGTGGTGTTGATTTGGGTTCCGAAGTCCTGCACTACGTAGTCTTTTGGACCACTGCACATTTACCTGAGGAAGATGACTAGATGATTTCGAAGATGGTAACAGCGTATTTGGGTTGGTGAATGGTTTTGGGAACATCATAAGTTGGGGAAAAAAATAGAAGCATTGTGGCTATGTTATCATCATGGATGATTAATAACTAAAAATACAATATCTAGGTGACCACAATGCATATGAGCTAGTTGTTCTACAATGGCTGTTGTCTTCTTTGTTCATGAAACAAAATTTTGTACCGTGCCAATTGTTAATGCTCTCAATGACAAAGTTTTTCTCTTATGTATGAGGATAAGGGAAATTGCATTTTACTATCATCATGATCATAACCATAAAATCTTGTTCTATTATAAAAATCTCTGCACTAGTTATGATTATCTATTTCCATGCCCAAAACAACTCTTTCTTTTTTCTAAATAATAAGTTGGCGGTCATATTCATGCCTCAGGTGTTCAGACAATTGATATTTTCTTGCAGACTGGAACACATGATAAACCATATGCTGTAATTGAAGAAAATCGTGCAAATCCGGATAGTCAGACAAATAACTCAAATCATGCTAGTAAGGTAGATTGTACCATATCTGATGTCGTGAAAGACTCACCTCACAAGGTATGACTGATGCATTAAGCAGCTCCCATAAATGTCTTTTTATCTGCATTTAATTTGAGTTTCCAGAAATCATGAGGAGATAACTAACTATACTTCTTTTCATTCATCTAGAAACAAGAAATTCTGTATGACAGGATCTTACTGTTCTTTTTAGTAATCATGTATTGTAACACTCTAAGATTTAGTTTTACATTGCTTAAAGTATAAGAAATAGGTGGAGTTAAATAAAGATCAGGATCAACCATTTTATCAATTTCAACTTTGATTGTTAGGTCTAAGGTTGTTATGGACCAGTTGGGTCTAAATTGTTACAAATGATATAAAGCGTGGATTAATTAAAAATGTGGGAATTAAGTATTACACTTACAGTAATGGGAATTACCTTTAAAATCCTATGTCGCCTGGTTAGGACTGTAGACTCTGATATATTGTAATATTCTAAAATTTAGTTCCACATTGTTTAGAATAAGAAGTGGATGAGGTTAAATAAAAATTAGGATTAACTATCATATTAACTTCAGTTTAAGCATTTTAGGTTTGGTTGTTAGGTTTGATGTTGTTGTGTGTCGGTTGGACTTTATGTTCTCCTTTTCTTTGCTGTAATATTTGCGAAAGTATGTCTTTTTGGCTTGTCCTTTGTTCACAATGGCTATAAATCACACTCTTAACTTCATGGGAAACTTAAATATCTAAGCATACCATATTGCACTAGGATAATGTAGAAACTTTGTATGAAGATAAGTTCATATAGTCAAATAATACAGCAGCCTCATCATTCTAAAAAATGCATTCTCAATCATTTAAATATTTCTTTATATTAACATCACAATATTTTTGCCATTTTCCATACGTAACTTGAGTTAGGAGTCATAAACTTACTGGATCCATGTTGGTGCTGGTGGTTTTGTAAAAGGATATCTTCTTTGTTACATTTACATTACATGACTTAGAAAATAAGCGACAAACTTATCCAAATACCAAAATGCATAAATCCATCTTGTCCAAATCTAAAAGTAAATAACATGAGTATCATAGTCAACTGTATTGAATTTATCATTTTTGATATTTCAATCATAATGTATTTTTTTTCTGTAGTTATAACATAGTTTATTTCAATTAGAGTTTTTGACATGCTCACCCTACAACAGTTTCCTATACAAGTACATCCTTGTAAACTGAAAATGCATTAACATGAAGCTTCATTTTTTTTCTTTTATAGTTTATGTTCTATGGATTTCAACTTCTGAATACACCTTCCAAATAATGAATGCAAAAGCATCTTGTTCTTGGTAAGAAAAGATTGAACTAGAACAGATTACATCAAAATGCTTGGCAAATTCATCCTTACAGTCGATTGGATTCCAGTTTTATTAGTTGACTGATAATTTGTTAGATTTTGATTGATGTGATGATAGAGCCAATGAGTTATAGAATAAATAGAAGAATGGTTGGCCCAACATCCTTAATAAGAAATTTCAAACTTGTTTCAATCAATATTCTACTATGTATCAGCTCCAATGTTTTTTTTTAAATTTATTCAAGTGGGAAGAATTTAGAGCTATACAATAGATATCATCAATATCAGAACTATTTCACATGCTGTAGCAAAGTTATATATATTTGAACAAAATGTGTAATTCTTTGAAAAGAAATGTTGATTTAAGAATTTTGCAGACTTCAATTCATAATGCATAGTAAGAATGCAACTGTGCTAGCATCTGTCTTTGACGAGAGCAGATAGATGCATCAATTTAAAGTAGCAAAATCCCTCACATGGTTTCTATGGAAATTGATAAATTAACTTGTTTGTTATGCTTCATGGAGGTTATGTTGGGTCTAGTGACTTTTACGTGGACTTGGATGGTGTGCTAAGTACAAGTCTTTCTGTCCTTCACTGGATTATTTGGTTTTCTATAGGCATTTTTTAGGATCATTTATGCAATTTGAATTTGAATGCTTTCCAATTTTATTGTTCGATAAAAATATAACAATATATATCTTCAAATAATGAAACAGCAAAAACAATTCTACACATTCACCATGATGTGATGTTGACAATACAAATACAAGTTATTTCGTCGGAATTTGAAATGCTTGAATCCTATCATACTTCATTTTGTCATGCAATTTAAACATGTATGCTACTCTTTAGCCTTTTGTACTTGCCATGAGTCACTTATTCTGATGTAGTGAATCCACTTCTCTGTTTAAGCTGGCATGTCCTTATTTAATATAGAGTAAATATCATGTTGGTATCATTAATTATATCCAATTCTCATTTTAGTACCCTAAACTTTAAAAGAGATCTTTTGGTACCCTTAACTTTAAATATTATGTTGCTAACACCATTTAAAAAAAATATTATTTTTCTTGTTATAACCTTCTTAATAAATCCACTCTCTTTTTTCCTCATCATTTCTCCCCAACTTCCACCTACGAGCCTCTACCACCCCGTCTTTGCCCCAGAATCCTCCACGAATGGGTCTGACTACAGCGACCGTTGCTACCAACTCAACTCCCATGGATTCAGAACTCCACATTGTTTTGGACTACCTAAACAAGATTGTTGAAAAGATCCGATCCACCATTGACGAGATTGAGTAGAGGGAAATCCAAGACTACACTAATAGGCTCCGCCTCAGGAAGCTCAAGCACTTTGCCTATGACATCAAGGATGTCGTCGTCGACTTTGACTACGAGTTCCTTCATTGAGAGGTGGAGGAAGAGTGGGGCGAGTTCAACTGGGGGAAGTGGAAGGTGAGAGTAGAGTAGATTGTTGGGAGGTACAAGGAGCTGGAGAAGTAGCTGAAAGGGCTCAAATTTGGTGGGTCGGATAGGAAAAGGAGGAGAACTGGGGAGGTCTTGGGTGTGAAACTTCCAATGGATCCATTCCTGTCGAGAAGAGGATTTTTGGTAGAGATGATGATATCAAGACGTTTGTCAATAGGATTTTGGCATTGATAGCATCGAAAGTTGCTGTCTTTCCCATTGTTGAGGCTTCAGAAACTGGTAAAATAACCTTTCCTCAGCATGTTTATCAAGATCACAAAGTGGAGAAACATTTCCAGGAAAGGATGGGATGGGTTTAGGTGTGTTGAAATATGGACATCCAACTCAATCAATTGACTATGAGTGGAGGGGTCTATTTATATATAATCATAAGTCTCAATCCTTATTTTTTTAATGTGGGACTATTTCAACATTCCTCACTTTTGACTTCTTTTAAGTCCAACAAGAGTTTCTTTTAGACATAAGTGGATGTGTGTGGACTTAAGCCTGTTTGGTTCTCTTTTGATTTTGATACCATGTTAGAATATAGACATCCAACTCAAAATCAATTGGTTATGAGTGGAGAGGTCCCCTTATATATAATCATAAGTTTCAATCCTTACTTTTTCAATGCGGGACTATTCCAACAAGGTGTCTTAGGATTCCAAGGTTGAGGAGTTAACTTGTGCTATTTATGAATCCATAATTAAAATGTCTTGCCTATGCTCTGATTTATGGAGTGTTCAAGAGAAATTAAAAGGAATATTGGATGGAGGAAGATTTTTTGTTGTCTTTGATAACGTTAGGTGTAAGAACAAAGGAATTTGGGATAGTTTTTGGACTCCATGTGTTTCTGCTTTGGAAGGGAGCATGGTCGTGATAAGAGAGTTCCATCGCTTGCACGTCCTCCACCATGCACAAGGTGGAGATGACGAGGGAGACGAGGTGGTGGAGGCTCGCTAGATTGGGATTGGGTCTTTATGTAGAGATAGAGATTCAAGATACTAAAAATGGCTAGTTGAGAGATTTTGTGTTTCTTATTGATTTTTAGGGATAGATATTTATGTAATGTTTAATACAAGACCACGGATACACTTCCTCTATTCCTATACACATCTGATTTATCTGACTTATTGTCTTATTGCTTTGTTGTAGCTATTCATTGGTGGGATTTCAAAGTCTTTGTCGCCTCGCATGGTATGTAGTTTTTGTGACTCTAATGTTTAAATTTAATCCAAATTTGTGCATGCTATACTATTTTAATAAAATATAACTTATTACTGTTGTGCATTCAGCTCATGGAGATCGTTAGTGCCTTCGGGCCCTTGAAGGCATATCACTATGAAGTAAATGAGGAACTGAATCAACCATGTGCATTTCTCGAGGTATTCACCTAGTCTCCATTTTTGACCTTGCCTCTTTTTCTTAATTTTCAAATCGTTTTGGCACTTAATTTACTGATTGCAGCATTTTATGTTTATTCAGTATTTGGATCAGCCAGTCACTCTTAATGCTTTAACTGGATTGAATGGGATGAAATTGGGAGGGCAGATCCTAAGCGTAGTTAGAGTTCTTTCTGATAACCAGTTCAATGAGGTAATTGATATTTTATGTGGTTGTTGTTCTTGTATGTGCTTCAAGTATGCATAGTAGTATAGTACTCCAGTGATATGATTTTTCCATCTTGTATACATGTATGATTTCTTAACTTTTTGTTTTCTTAACTTTGCTTCTTTTTTGGCTTCTTATCAACTTCTTGTCTCTCTTTCAATGCATAGATTAGGGAACATGAGTTGCACAAAGATATCTCACTGGTTTGATTGGTTCACAAGTGAGAGAAAGCAGGTGTATGAGAATCCATGAGAGAGAGAGAGAGAGAGAGAGAGAGAGAGAGAGAGAGAGAGAGAGTGTCGTACTGGACATTATTCCAACTCTAGCACATTAAGGAATTTCGGCCATGTGAGGGTTCTCATGGTGCTTTCTTCCTCATTCCTGAGGATCTTCTAAAACCTCGTTCAAGTTGCAACAGGTAGCAGCAGTCGTAGCTACTATGAGGTGGCATGAAGGTGCCATGAGGTATGGGTGGTTACTGCAGCAACTGCAAGGTGATAGGAATTATGGAGGTGGCTTTGGTGTGGAAAAATTGCTATTGTGTTTTCCAGGGATATATTGTGTCAGCATCTGGTAGATCCGATACATGTTAAAAAAACATATAGCAACTATCTCTAGGTATTTGAATCCATGATTTCTGTAACATGTATATCATAGTTATAAAAATGCATCTCTAGCATGGTGCATGCAAAAAAAAAACTTATGTTAATGAAAAGACTTTGGCTTCTCAGCTATTTCTTTTATGTGATCATAAACCATAACAAGGGAAAAGTTCCCTTCAATGGTTTCTCTGGCCAGTGATGGTTCAGCTTGTTTCCATCTGCAAATGCGAAATTGACACTAATATTTTTGTTTTCAGGATAATGCAGGATGCATTGCGACATATTCTATTCCTGAGAATGCGAGGCCACTGCTGGAGAATCCAACACAGATTTTGAAGCTTAAGAATGTGGTATGTCTTTAGATGAGAGGGGATGTGGGTTGTTTTTCTTTTATTTGTTTGTATATTTTCTCACTGTTTTGTTTCTTTCTTTCTAGTTTAATATTGAAGATTTTATGAGACTGTCTGAATCTGAATTGGAGGAAACATTAGAAGATATCCGGTTGGAGTGTGCAAGGTTCTAGACACGCCTTACCATTTTAAAACTGTATACATATACAGATAAACTACCTGAAAGGTTTGAATATATAAAAGAATACTCAGAATCATTTTCTTGACAATTCTGCAGGTTTGGCACTGTTAAGTCCATAAATGTTGTGAGATATTCTTGCAGTTCTAACACCAATGGGGTTTCTGAACAAAACCCAAGTACCAAGAAGGATCTGGAAACAGGTGAAGAAACCTCTAGAACTGAAGCCAGGCAATGTATGGGTACCGTGCTTGAGCCTCAAGATCTCAAGGATGCCTACGAAAAAACTCATTCAGATGATGAAATCCCCATGAGTAATCCTGTTAACAAGGAAACATGCAGTCCCTCTCAAACTGATAATCATTTAAATCATGAAGGATCTTTGGAGTCTAACGTTACAGAAGAATCACTAACAAAAGGAGATGTAGATGCTGAAGCAAATGCGAGAGAGGATCTTGGCATGGAAAACAGTTTGGTTCTTGAAAATTCAGAAGATGCAAGGATCAAATCCAAAGTTATAGACATGGAAAAGCCAGATATGGAAATGGAAGATGGCAACTCCCAAACTTGTCATGTTAATGTGTTTGAACCGACCACTGTTCTTGTTGAATTCTTGAGAGAAGAAGCAACTTCTATGGCAGTCCGTTGTTTAAATGGCCGCCTCTATGGGGGGCAGGTCGTGTCAGCTGGCTATGCTGCGTACGATGCCTATGGTGCACAATTTCCAAGATGATGAATGTTTTTGATCTTCCATTTCAGTTTGTAGCAAGGTTGAGCCATTAATCGGATGAAATCAGGCTGCAATGCAGTTGCATTCCATGTCCCTCAGTTAATTTGCAGGAAATTCTTTAGAATTTTAGTGTCATCATGGCTTCAGTTACCTCATTTTTGGAATATCTTATGGATGAGGCACATCATAACGTCTGTATGATTTTGTTCTTTGATGGCTGTGGCTCTGTTGTTATTGATGGGCTTCATTTTGTTTAGTCAGGGTTGTATCAAGCATTGGATATTTATTTACTTTTGACATTCAGAAGGTTTGTTTGCCTTTTGAAGCTAGTTTTCGAAGTGCCCTGGCTTAATGGCTTCGTCCTTTCCCGTACTTCCTGCAGCTTTATATACCCTACAATTATATTTGTGTACAAAAGTAAACATAAATACATTACAAAAAGGGGAAAAAAATAAAACGCAATGAATGTCTGTGAGAAACATGACAGCCCTATCCACCTTTAAGTTCAAATGTTAGTATTTTGGGAAAAATCTTGAATTTTTTGAGTTCTACCGAAGTATCAAATTATCAACTAAATTTTTGAGTTTTTCCCAAACCACTGATGCTTTGATCTACATCTTTTATAGTATCTATGGTTTAAAAAATGAAGTGATTTTGCAACTTTTACCATAGATAAATTGGAATCTTTGAATAAAGGTTGTATGATGTTAGTATTAAATGGTCCATTAAGATATGCTTATATTACAAGAAGAATGGGTGTATTGCAAAATCAAAATTAATGTCTATATTTGATGAACAAATGACTTGATTTTTTTTAAATAAAAGAGCCCCAAGACTCATCCTATTCTACCCCATCAAATTTAAAGGTAATAGGATTTACATTTTAGTAGCATTTTTGATGATCAAAATATCCATAATACATATTTCGATTTTAGAATACGTAATGATATTTTACGTTTCACAAAAAGTGGTGTCATTTCCCTTATAAAATATTGTGTTTAGCCCTTTTCATTGTATATAGCAACTTCAAGAGCAAATGATTTTTAATTATGTGCCAGCTTAAGCAATGAGTCTAGATTGACACCTCACATAATATGTTATTACAGAACGCATTGCTTGTCATGTTCCATGTCTAAGTTTGAAATAATCCACAAATGATGCTATAAAACTACTATCTTATAATAACTTGAGTATTAGTGTATGACTCATCAATGCGACTTAAAATACATAAGAGGTAAGTTACTTTAGCAACTACTGTTTTAGAAGGTGCTGGCTGTATATGATTGTTTAGAAAGTGATGATCTGGATGGCACAAATGAGGTAATACTGATTTTAATACATGCCTTCCTTCTACTCAGTTTGAAACTACTGTTGCTACTACTATATCTTCTTCTGCCTCTGATTCACTTATTGCGTCTGAATCATTTTTTCCTGATTTAGAAGACAATTCTAATCATCTATTGAATCATGTTTTAACTTGGAATTCATATGATCAGTTTAATAGTTTTTGTAATAAGATTAGAATTACTTTAAATTCCCTAGTTGAAGTTAAATCTTTTTACAATACTGTCAGAAAAGATCAAGATTTAACTTCTCTAAACCTATATGATAATTCCTACATAATTGAGAACTTTGCTTCTCTTTATATATCCCCAAATAAATCATGTTAATTGCAGCCTGGAATATTAGAGGTATGGGCAGCAGTGGGAAAAAAAGAGCCCTAAATTTTTTTGTTAGATCTAATAAATGCAATATTATTATTATTAGCGAAACTAAACTTGAATCCTTCTCTCCTAATATTTTAAAAAATATAGGAGGTGGTTTAATTAACCAATGGTCTTTTCTTCCCTCATTGGGTGTCTCTGGGGGAATTCTTATTGACTAGGATGATAATATGTTTAAACTTTGTAATACCATTATTGCAACTTATAGTATTTCCCTGTCTTTCTTAAATCTCTCGGATAATTTTGAGTGATGGCTCACACGAGTTTATGGTCCTTGTGATCCTAGTTTAAAGAGGAATTTTATTGAGGAATTGGACTACATTAGTGACAAAGTTAATCAAAATTGGGTCTTAGGAGGTGATTTTAACATTATAAGATTTCCGGATGAACATTCTTCTAGATGTGGCATTTCATCTTACATGATGGGTTCCAATGATTTTATTGACAATAACTGCCTAATAGATTTTCCTCCTAATAATTGTTAATATACTTGGTCGAACTTTTATACTCAACCTACTATAGTTAGGCTGGATAGATTCTTGATCTCCACTTGCTGGGCAGACAAATACCCTGATTCCTTTTGTTTGGGAAAAACCAGGGTAATCTCAGATTACATACCCATTACACTCAACACTGTCCCATATGACTGGGGTCCCCCTCCTTTTAAGTTCTACAAATCTTGGCTTCTAATTGAGGGTTTCTCTTCCTTTATAGAACAATGTTGGCGCAAATCCTTGACCACTTGTTTGTCAGTATCACCTGTGGTCAGATTTGCTTACAGATTAAAATTCCTAAAAAAGCAAATTATCCTTTGGATTGGCCCTATTAGGGAACAAAGAAAAGATAGACTAAAGACAATTGAATCCCAAATAACTTACATAGATTCGGTGGTGGAGTCCTTCAAAAATCAAGACATCTTTCAAAATAAACTGAGAGCCCTTAATGATGAGTATTTTACACTTTTACAAGAACAAGAAGCATACTGGAAGCAAAAATCCAGGATTCAATGACTCAAAGAAAGTGACCTTAATACAAAATTCTTTCATAACATGGTAAAACATCGAAGAAGAGTAAATGCAATTCATTCTCTATACATTAATGATATTTTGGAACAATCTCCATCTTTATATCTAAGGAGATAGAGAATCACTTCATTTGGTAATTCAATAAGCCAATGAGAATAATACCTTCTCTGGATTGGGATACTTTAGTACCAAACAAAATTCTTAATCCAAACATTTTGGAATCCACATTCTCTATGGAAGAGATACATAGAAATGTTGGATCATTACCTGGGGAGAAAGCCCCTAGTCTAGATGGTTTCCCTCTTTGTTTCTTTCAACATTTCTGGGAAATCATGAAAGATGATATATTAGATATCTTTCACAATCTTCACTGCACTACAGATCTAGAGTATCTGGTTCACATTAATCAGACTTTTATTTTTCTTATTCCCAAAAAAGAGGGTACTAAAGAAGTAAAGGACTTTAGACCAATTAGTTTAGTTAACAGTCTCTATAAAATTATAGCAAAGACTCTAGCAACGAGATTTACTCCTATCTTTAACAATATCATTGATAATTCCCAATGTGCTTTTCTTTTTGGAAGATACATAGGAGATTGTTTCTTAGTTGCACAGAAAACTGTGCATTATATGAAAATGAATGGTATTCCGAGCCTTCTCCTTAAATTGGACTTTGAGAAGGCTTTTGAAAATGTCAATTGGGATATCTTACTAGAGGCTCTTAAGGGCTTAGGCTGTGGGCACAAGTGGATCACCTGGATTAAAATGT
Organism: Posidonia australis; assembly: GCA_024699735.1. Taxonomy (NCBI): domain Eukaryota; kingdom Viridiplantae; phylum Streptophyta; class Magnoliopsida; order Alismatales; family Posidoniaceae; genus Posidonia; species Posidonia australis. Next base: position 19,331 of record JAMKQA010043160.1, read on the forward strand.
GCATTTCATATGCCAATTTTTCTGTTTTAGTTAATAGATCCCCCAAAGGATACTTCAATGCCTCAAATGGATTAAGACAAGGTGACCCCCTTTCCCCTCTTCTTTTTATAGTGGTCACTCATGTGTTGAATAGGATGTTAGTGTTGGAAAAATCCTTAATACATTTTGATGATAACAAATGTCTATTGATTATTTGACAAAATAATCACTTAAGAAAATCTGATATACTCAAGTACTGAATATAAAAATCATTTATCAAAGGCACATTAGTCATATAT